>JAHBCN010001987.1:0-102207 GCA_019359885.1 Listronotus oregonensis
AACATTTTCTGGGACCTGTGAAAATATTTGTAGGTATATTCTTTTTTTTCCTTTAAGGGAAACGATGCTCGGAAAACAGTCTGGATGAAGGGTTAAAACGGTTAATATTTAAATTTTTTTCTAACAGTTAAATTAATGTCATAAAATAATGCTAAGATCTTTGGATAAGGCTTTTGTTTCGACTTATCTTCATCACTATCGTTTGAAATTCGCACTTCTTTCCACAGCAAAATGTTATTCTTCTCACCTGTAATTTTTAACTAATGGATCTACTCTACGAATTTTGTTTTTTTGCGATGTCTCTTCAAATGATGTTCAAGGCCTACCCATTGAACTAGAGGGCTTAGAGAAAAGGGATTTTAAAAGTTGTTTAATTTTAATGGTCATGGTATCACCGAGTCCAGCAAAATGTTTTTTGTTTTCAAATTTCGCCCGAGATCGCGAAGATTCATGCCACCATCGAGTGATTTGGCTACAAAAATTGGAAAATTTTTCTTTCAAATACTGCTCTGTATTATCTGAAACATAGTAGACACTGGTAAGGTATGACTTTATTTCGAGAAGTACCTTAGAATTCTTTTTATTTTGATCCGTTGCACACCACACTTCAAATAAGGCGTATCTTGGTATTTTATGACAGACAAATCTAAAACGTATAATATCTCCTTGGGTGAGAATGCAGATAGTTATATTGTATTTAAACTAGTATAGTATTAAACTTTATTCAACAAAAAATTTAGATAATCCCGATCATTTTTTTTGAAAGCAGGAATTCGTATATTGCTTTTTTTTTACATTTACAAACAAGCACAGAATTCGACAAAACATAGAATATATCAATTAAACATTAGTGCTAAATTAAACTACATACCTTTTTATTCAGGATTTATAACTGCAAACATTTAATTAAAACCTAATAACTACAAATTTTTTTTTATCTATTCATATGTGAAATCAGTTTTATTACTAATATTAAATTATACCTTTTAAGGGAGCCCGTGTTTTTTGTGGCAATGTATCGGTTTTTTGCTTGTTTAGAAATTTTACAAATTAAAGAAAATAATTGCGAATTTAGTTTTGCTAAAAACCATACTTTATTTTTGGACTTATGTCCGTTGGGCGCAACACTGTGGGGCGCCGAAATACCTAGGAATACCGTGGTCCGGTCAAATATCCAGCATTTTAGCGCTTTCTCTTATCTTTACGTTCGTGGCGCCCCATGACGCCCTTGGGCTATAGCCCAAACAGCCCATAGGGTTGGTATGGGCCTGGGGGTACTACATATAATACTAAAAGATAATGCAACTTAGATTGTAAAACCTTTTCTGTACATCGCTACCCGTGCGCGTTTGTACTGAATGGGTATAGACACTAAAAATTAAATCGGTAAGATAGTTTGTTTACTCGATGTTTTGTTTTTCCCCTCAAGACCTAGCATTACCAAAATTATTTACTATAGTAGTAGTTCTTTGTATTTATAGTTTTTTTCTTTTGTAGAAATTTCGGGGGTGGGAGGGGCTCTAACTCCCGAACCTGGCTACTGCCTTGTACCGGTACATGCAGTATTAAATTAAATGGAAAAATCAAAATAACAACGTATATTAAAGTGTCCCTTTTGCTTTATCGGCAAAAGATATCTTTAAATATTTGTAAAAACTTTAGTGTCTTGTAAACTTTTATTATTTTTTAATGTACGATACGCCACTGCTTTCACCTACACAATCCGAAAAAAAATATAAACAAATAGAAAGATTTATTATGACGAAGTGGTGACAACTCAAGTGGCACAAGTTCGTAATATAAACGCAGATGATAATGAAATAAAACAATGACGTCGTTATGAATGAGAGTGTTTTACTGTACGTTAGGTCAGTTTTTGTTTAACCCGACGTTTCCTGAGTTAAATACAAGCTGGAATGTTGATAGCTTGAAGGACCATTATGAACCATAATGATATGCTAAAGTTTTATGAATGTACGGCAACGATTGTTGAACAGTACAGCTGTTTTTAGTAAGATAGTTTACTTTAAAAAGTATCTTAATTTTATAGTGGTTTAAATTGGCCAGTGCAATAACTTAACCTTAGTTAACTTGATAACTTATTATAGGATAAATAAAAAAATCTTTACACCATTCCTTTACGCTCGACCGTCGCGGCTGACGTAGGCGAGTGGGGGTGAGCCACTCGATGTTGGGAAAGTGTTAGTCCCTTAGACTCGTGCCTTAATTTAAGCGTACTAAATCACCTCACTTTAGGCATTTAAATCGAAAAGGGCTTCACCAAACTTAGATCTTCTATACTATTTGAAACGATTCCGACCGGTAAATTTTGAGAAACCCCCAAAAATATTCAAAAATATTAATAACACTAAAATATTGGACTTTTATTGCTTTTTTGTTATTTATTACACAAGGTTTCGGTTAGTGATGTATCTCCAACCGTTTTCAAGTAATAACTAAAAACTATTCTAAAAGCTACGACTTATATACTATCCCTTGTTCACCGAAGCTTGACCGACTTTTCACGGTTCAAGCAACGGCTGCCAGATATTTGGAATATCGACGCTAGGCTTGCTAAATACATTTTGTTGTTTACAATTATTACAGCTTCTTTAAATTTTCTTTTCTTCCAGTGGGTTTCTTTATGGATAGTTTTTGCTTCCGACCATTGTATGCGGTGTTGTTTTGACCAAGCGTGTTCGGCAATTCCTGATTTCGACGTTTCACCTCGTTTTGTATGTTTTTGGTGTTCTTTGACTCTAATATAGGAATTTAAAAATAAAAATGTATTTAAACCTATAGGTAAAGGTTCTTGCATTTTTACAATTATAACTATTTTGTCTATTCCATAATGAAACTTTTGTTGCCGTACATTCTACTTTTGATAACAGTAATATTCTCTTTCTTTTTTAATATGTATTTTAGAAATACAAAAACATCCGGTATCCTAAGTATAATTAAATTGACTTTAGAAATGTCTTAATAGTAAACTCACCTGTAAATTCCTAGGAAAGAAACGCATTTTCCATTCAGTATTCTTAAAAGAACAATTTGGCTCACAACACTTGAAAACCATGATGTTTTAGAGTTCAGTTCAATTATTTATCACTAAAAATTTAAAAACGTGACAAACAGTCGAATGTCTAAATTATAAATCACAGATTATTAATTAATGAAAAGAAAATACTATTATAAAAATATAAGCATAGACAGTATGATATGACAGATCAATCATGTCAAACAGAATAAAAAGCTAATGTGAAAATTTTGATACATTCTATGGACATGGGGGGGTTTGGGTCATACTTTCAAGTGCCCCCCGATTTGCGGGAGAGTATAGAGTCGCTGTAATAATCCTAATACTTGAATTCGAGCGGTGTTGTCACATTTCTGTTTAGGGCTCGACTTGCTTTTCGGCTTTCGTTGACCTTACAGCCATAATACTCCTTTCTCCCTTAATAAGGAAAAACGCGTAAACGCATAGGTTTTAAAAGAAAAAAATGCACAATTCTTTATTTTTAAAAAACCAATCATGTTAGTGTTTGGAAAAAGGCTTAAAATAAAGAAATTTATTTTTAATAGAGATTTTACTGTTGTTAATAATTACTAGATGTAGGACGAACTTATGAAACTTGAGTAAATTAGGCACTTCTGAAAGCAGCGTTTGCTAATTACTGATTTAGACTCTTATTTGAAGTAGCAATTAGTTTGCACCGGATACATATTAACCTCTCCGAGTTGATGTTTAAGCAGGAGCTTACTTATCGGTAAACCTATTAGTAACTTTCCCGTTCTGTTTGTCCATCCATTTTCGAAGGTTATTAGATCAGAATGATTAGCTTTCTCGTTCTCCCCTATTGTTTAGACAATAGTATTGACCCTAACTCTGCTTAGTTACTTTTTCTAAAGAAAAGGATATTTTGATTACAAAACATTTGGTGTTCCTCCTATTAATAAAGTACGTTTGATTTTTACATCAAAAATATACTAACTGGACTCCTACAGGAAACGTATAGTAACTATATTTGCAGTGGTTTATGTGCTTTTAAAAATTTTAAAGTTTAAAAATGTGTTACCGCACAATTTTTTGCTTGTCGACTGTTTTTCGAAAGACCTAAAATGCTAAAACGAGAGTTTTCCAAAAAAGAACGTTTTAACAAATATTTTTACTTAACATCATAAATTCTTGTTGCAAGTATTTTGAAAATCCAAACATGGCAATATATTTATTTAGTTTTGACGTGTCTATGAAATTTATGTGATCATTAGTGGAAAGTAGAAAGAGTAGTACAATTTAGTAGGTTTTTTTTAATAATGTTATGCCTTTTTGTAAGACTACATTTTAAAGAGTTATTTATTATGCAGTTTAACAGCCGTAAAGTGGCGTTTTATGTACTAGTAAAAAATAAATCTTTATTTTACACTTTTTCGTGATATGCAAAACTTCATTAGGAATATTTTTTACATCTTTATCATCGACATATACAACATTACAGTAATATAAAACCTAATTGGCATTTTGAATAGTAATTTTTAATATTTATAACGCATCTAGAGTTTTGAATATGGTCATACCCACATTTTTAATATATTTTTTATAGTTACTGGTGAAATATTATTTTAATGATTTAGAGGAAGATTTAATTTAAAAATGTGTGCATTTTCACAGTCACTATTCCTCTAATAAAACTGCAGAATGTGCAGTGAAGCCTAGATTAGACTCACTACTCAGTCTCTCAACGTTTTTGAGGAATCAATCTCTATCTAATGTTTACGCTAACTAAGATATAACTTTTCGAATCGCACTTTCCACTCTGGCTACGAATTGTTCTAAATCCGATTCGAGAGGTGCCACTCAAGGTCACAAGTAGACAAAGGTGCGCCGACCGAAACGGGTAAATCCGTTTCGAAAGGTGCCCCTGAAGTCACCGGTGCCTGTTTCACTGGAAAGGGCTCATCCATAACAGGTGCTTTGGAAGAATCGCTGAATCCAAACAAAAGGCAGACAGAACCGCCTTTATAGGGAAAAGGGTTCCCTGGCTTTAAACAGAAAGCGGATAGGACCGTTTTCATAGGGTAAGGCCGGAAATGCGGCCTCAGAAAGATTATCTGGTTCCTGTAACAAGGACCTGGTAGCTACCCACGTCACTAGACCGGGAGAGGAGGGCATGACGGATCTAACCGTCTGCTCGTCATACCCTCCAGGAGACCGGGACACCAGAACACATCAGAACACATATTGTGCTCGTATCCGGTAGCGACACGAGTAAGAGGAGATGTAAGAACTCTCTTCCAATTTGGTATCGGATTTATTCAAGTCTGATCCTATTGGAAGAAATATAAAAAGGTGTAAGCCGCATTAGACCTAGCGGTCGCAGTGGAGGGCGTAAAAAGTCCACTCACTTTAAACCTACCTACGAATTGTTCTGGGGAAAGAAGTTTTTTCTGTTTAAAACGTGAAAAAAATTATCAAAGGTCTTCATTGTCTCAAGAAAAAATGAATTCTTTGGCTCTTCTCCACATAGAAGCAGAAAAAGTCCCGTAAAAAATTATAATTCTTCTGTCCTTAATGCCCTTTCTTAATGACTAATTTATTCTTTAAATTAACTTTTCTTTCTTACTACATATGGAAAATTATTATTTCAGAAAGGTACATGGAGCGGTGGAAATATAGTGGCCTACACTTATAAAAAATATAAATCCGGCACTGAGTGGGAGTTTTCTTTTTTACAACTGTTCATTTACTTTTAATATTGTAAATAATAAATAAAATATTGGATATTATTAATTAAATAAAAATATTCTCCAATTAGTGCGTAGTTTTATTTTCTCACATTCATAGAGAAAAAAAATGTTTCACACTCGGCTACTTACCAGATCGACGCGAAGTGTAATGACAGCCGCGTGCGAAAAGTATCACTTTTTGCATTAGGAAAATAATTATAACGTCCTATATTCTGTTTACTTTCCAGTAAAAAATATACCTAGTAACTTAAACTTTCACTTAATTTTTTACCGCTGTCTGCCACCCCCCTTGATATCCACCCACGTGTCCGCATTCGATTTTGTTTTTCCAAGTGAATACCTACCACCTGACATTTTTTCAAACATATTTTTGATGACGGTCTTTAATTAAAAACAAAATTACACTTTCGCCTCTTATAACTACCCCCTGTATCCACTAGGGTATCCGCCTGCAAGGGATTGTAACTATTGGTATTAAGGAAACAAATTGCAACGTTGACGGCCTATTACTAAAATCACTAAAGGGGGGTGACAGACAGGGGCTATCACCCTCCTTTGTATCCACCCAAGTGTTCACCTTTTAGGATTTTGTTTGGTTAAGTGAATATTAACTTACCTGACATATTTTTAAGATAACGGATTTTACCTGAAAAAAAATTCACACCTCTTGTAACTACCCCATGATCCACTAGGGTGACCGCTTACAAGGGATTGTAACTATTGGAAATGGAATAAACACATTGTAATAAAGAAATTCCATATCACCGATGACGGCCAAATCTCGGCTCTATCTCTTGGACTATTACCAAAGTAAATTAGTTACTTTTAAAGACACGTAAAGCAATCGTCAACAGGAACATCAGATTGCACATAATTAATATATATTTTTTGGCAATTTTTCTTTTTCCCTGATGAGGGTGCACGGCCAAATAAAAGAATGTTTAATTGTGTTTTTCTTTACAAAGTTGCTGACAGCCATTTGTCATATTTCAAAGTCGATAATTACTAAAATGAGAAGGTTATTTTAGGGTATTTTAAAATAATTAAATTTCTTCGATATAAGCTCAATTATTACAAAATATAGTTTATTTTGTAAAGGTACCGATCTGCACAGCTGATGTATCGAATTCTAACGTAAAATCTCATTAACCAATAAAGTCAACCTTTCGATTTAAATAAAAATTAAGTTGACAAAGTGACAATACCTTTTACCAACTTTTTGGCTTTTGGCTTTTGACAGTGCAGCCAGTCTCAAGATATACGCTCATTTATTAAATTGGTCGATAATTTTGTTTTTACTAAAATCACTTAATTTTTATGTAAAACATTAACACATTTAGACTAGGACATACGCTTCACGACACAGGGTATAGCACGAGTACCATGTAGTTAACTTCACATCTATATCTATGGCTTTTGCTCCTATATCGCAATATCTCAGCTATGGTACCGCCTGGATGATATTACGCAAAGGTAATGAAAGGTAGCTTAAGGTAGTAGTTATTTATATAACATCCGTGATTGTACCACAGCATTATCTAAAGGTGGTAAAATGCAATATCTGTATGTTTCGGTACTTCGACAACGTTGACATAATTAAAAAAAAATGAGTTAAAAATCTAAAAATCCGGCACTCACGGTACCTACTACTTAGGCCTTATACAAAACTTTGTGGGTTGTTATAACGATAAAAATAAAGGGTCAATATTGCATGTAAGTTTAATTTAAAAAATATTTAATAAAAAGAAAAATACTGAAGTAAATGTGCAAAATATTATTTTATTGTCAGAAGTCTGATTTAAAATTTTGTTTGCATTTTTAACGGATACCTTGTTTAGAGCAACTAATAAACAATTATAAAAAATATAAAAATTTAAATTGATAAGGTTATAAACGAATATATCTACATGTAAGAGCAAATCATAGTAGCAAATATTGACTATACAAATCCAATCAAAATGTTTCATTTAAATTCATTGGTTTTATAATTAAATTTAGAATTTAATGGCTCTTTAGGTGGCATAACTTTAACTTATAAACTTGCAGACTAGGGACCGCCTTTAGTCTTAATAACTTTTCATTAAGTAAAATCAACAACGCCGTCTAAAAATAGAATGGAAACTTTAAGTACCTAACAATTTTATTATTTTTACCATTATATTATAACCTTTAACCTTTTAAAACATTTATTAATCGACAGTCGACCAAAAATTCTAAATTTAAAGAAAGTAAATCACAAACTTACAATAATTTTGTTTTAAATTGTAAAAAAAAATCCTGTTTATTAAAAATAGGGCCGTTTAGGAGCTATGTTTATATAATATTTTTTTCTTGCTTGGGGCCAAAAAATTTCCCATTGGGCAATGGAATATGTGTTTTGAATTACCCTATATACAGTGTGTCTACTTAAGTTGGCAACATATATATTATTAATTTAACGAAAAAAAGTTATTCTTCATAAAAAGTTCTGCTTGTTCTAAAATCTAAAATACACTCATCAAATATTAAACTTTTTCTATCTTATACAAGGTAAGTAAAAAAATATGAATTTTACACAAGAGTAAAGTACCTTTATATTTCACAATATCGAAAATTGTTATTATGAAAAGTTGTTCGTAATTAAAAATCACGTTAAAATATGCAACTGCATTAATTTATAGTATTTTTTTATTTCTCGAAACATCTCTACACGAACAACGAAAATTTAACTGTAATTATTGTACATGTAATCTAGGATGCTCTGACAAGAAATGTTTGACAGGGACATTCAAAACATCAGTTGTATTTAGCGAAATATGGTAGAAATTATAATAAAATTTGGTAGAAATGCCAGCAAAATTTGTATTTTTTTAATTAAAAGAATGTAATTACACATTAAAACATAGTTTTTAATTCCAGGCAATTTTTCATAATAACAAATTTTAATATTGTGAAATATAAAGGTACTTTACTCTTGAGGTAAATATATATTTTTTGACATACCTCGTATAAGATTCACAAAATTTGATATCTGTTTATTGCATTTTAGATTTCAGAACATGCAGAACTTTTTATGAAGATAACTTTTTTTTTTAATTAATAATAAAAAAGTTTCCCAGATGTTGCCAACTTAAGTAGGCACACGGTATATTATTAAAAGTATAATCCATTCCATCTCGCAGAGTAACTTAAAAAAAATCAATAGTTTTACGCGACGAAACTGAAAATTCTTTCCCCTACTTTTGTTTACGTCTAGACTTAAAGATCCAGAACACCCCAAAGCTTTAAAACATCTCCATTACGGTGCCTAAATTCTAAAATGTCTCATTTCAAATGCAGAAAAAATAATTAAACATGCATTGCTATGTAAATTAAGAACGCCGGAGATGCAATTAATGTAATTAAAATTAATTCGAAAGACACCTTAATGACTACTGGCTTTAATTACGTGCCAACAACTTATTTTTAATTATCAAATATATATTATGTCGACTGTCGGTTTGTTACTGATTTTATCAGTGAACGGGGGCATTTTGTAAAGGGTTTATTCAATTAATTTACTATGCTTAAAATGGCAGCCAGGCGTATACCTTTATAAAATATTTATTTTATTTTTTATTTGTTGTTTTTTTTTTCTTACTTGGTAACAAGTTTTTTTGTCTCTGTATTGATAAAACCATTTACAAATTGCCCCGAAGCACAAAGACTTGGTTTTTTATCATTAAGATCTCTATATAGGTCGAAAATCATCAAATCTCGAAAAAATACATTTAAAAATGGGATAAACGACAGTTAATTTATTCTTATGAACTTTCAGATCCACCTAAAATGATACTTAAACCTTTTAAAATATATAAAAAAATCACGTTTTAAGAAAGAAACAAAAACAAAAACTCCATAAAAAAGTACTAAAAATGAAACACGAATATTTCAGTCCAAGACCCAGGATGCAGCGGGTGCACAGTCACTTTACATGTATTTATAAACTTGCAGATCCATCTAAGAACCCATTTATTAATGTTTGAAAAATAAAAGGTTATTAACGTTTTTAAGATAAAAAAGCTTCAGAAACAATACATTAAAAAAATAATTGGGATAGGACTACATCAGTCTGGGGCCCAGGTTAGAGACAGATGCACAGTCAGTTTATTCTAATGAACTTGCGGATCTACCAAAGAAAAAAACTTTATAAAATACGAAAAAAAGTTATCCACATTTTCAAAATAAAAAAAATTAAGACTGATTTAAAATAATATTATTTTAATTTGCTTATCGACGAGCTGTAAGAGTTTTTTTCTATTTTCTATTAATAAACGATTACAGTATAGGCAACCAAAATACACCAAACAATCAATAAGTCCATTTCTGACCTTGTCATTCGAATAACAATCACTAAAACATTTGTCAAGTTGGTTACCTAAAACCAAAATATACCAAAAAAATCAGAAAAAATTTTAATTTTCACAAAACGGTAGCCGAAAAAATGTTGTAGATATCTCGAAATTAAATGTCAATTAATAATCCCTTAATACGCTCGCTGGGCTCGCGCGTTTTATGGCAGCGATCATTATTTACTCCTATTAATACCCTTGTTTGTAAAAAGCTTTTATTTTTAGATTTATTTTTTACTTATTTATTTTTTAGTTGCAAGTTTACGACACTACAGAACCATGCTCCAAACATCATCCATTTTTTACATTATGTTATTGGGTTTATAAAAATTTACAAAAGTATAATACACTTCCTGACATATATAAAAAATTTATATTATGTAATTACATTTACAAAAAATCGTGCACAAAAAAATCGTTTATAATTTGACTTAAAAGTTGTCAAAGTAGCGAAGAACAACTCGATATTTTTATAATTATTATTACATGTGATTTGCATTCTAATCAATGAAGTGTTGTGTTCTAATGTTCTAAATTCGTTCTTTGGAATGGTATGTTAAATAATTCGTGGTTATAAGTTCTTTCAGAGGCACATTAAAATTTAATAAAGATGAAAGGGAGAGAAATATATCTAATGATTAATCAGTTTAAATATCAAACATAAATCAGACATTTGTCGTCGTTCGGCAAGTGACAGGAATAGAATTTTCAACTAGCAGGCAGCATCTTCAGGTAAGCAATCAGCTTTGAATGCCAATACTTTAAGAAATTTATTTTGAACTGCTTGTATTCTGTTAATTTTGGATGTTGTAATGCGAACTTCATACAACCGAAGCAAATGAGAGCTTACAATAAACAAAAGCAAAATAAAGTTAGAGCATAGCTCTTGGATCTCTAAAACATCCACAATTTCTGATAATAAACTTCAGCATCCTGTTCGCGTCAGATACAATTTTATCATAATGAAACCGAAAAGGCCACTGGCTGTCCGATATGACACCAAGATCCTTATTTTTTTAATTTTTATTAAGATTTCATTGCCTTTCTTATAATCAAAATTAATTAAATTAATATTATTTGAGAACGTTATTAAAAAACATTTTTTCGAATAAAAAAAACATTTTAAACATGTTTTTCAGCTACATGAAATAAAAAGTCGTGGTCTGCCTTACTACTGTTATCTCTAGAAAGAAAATACAAATGGCAAATGAATTTTATTAAAAAAAAAATATGTTCACTTTACATTTTTAAACGACACTAAATTTTATAGGTTGGCTTTTATATTAGCTATTATTCTTTGCTCTTTTCTCTAGCGTTTGGATATCTTTTTATATTTAGAAATATTTAAAATTGTTCAAATAATAGTATAGGAAAACGAAGCTAAAAAAAGTGCAAAACTGTCAATTTTTTCAAAATGCAATAGATTTGCATGAAAATTTGAAATTGGGCTAACTAACTTACTCTCTTTTTTAAAATCTCCATTATGCTAAAAGTCGCTTTTTTCTTAGGGCTTGAAACTATCCCTACTGCAAAAACCTTTCAAAACGTTTATATTAAAGCTTAAGTCATATAAAATTAGGCTCAAATAAATTAAAAAATAGGTATTTAATTCTTTAAAACATTATTTATTATATTTTAACCCTTATTATGATTTAATAAAAAAAAAATTGGTAACCCTAGAAAGATTAACACACCAGGTGAATAAAAGAAAGTAAATACTTTTACTATAGTAGCATCCTTGTTTGATCTTTTAATATTACATAAGTCTATTTCAAAAAAACTCAAGTATAAGTATTTGCTTCCTTATTCACTTGGCCCATTGTCACAGAGTTGTAATTTAAAAAGTGACTACTTAAAATTTAATTTTATAATTTTTTATTTTTAAAAATTCACCCCTTTCAATATTACAATGCAAAAAAAAAAAGTAAAAAACCAAAAAAATGCATTAGATAGTTTTTAGACTTCTCCAAAAAACTGGTTTTTTAAGCATAACTCCTATAGTTTTTATGATAAAAAGTTCTTAAAAAAATATATTTTGTTGGTTTTTTTAATAGCTATAAGGTCCTATATATTAAAACTGTTACTTTTTTTGAGGAGTGAGTTTAATGGGCGTTTTAAACGTTTATATCTTACTTAATTTTCGTCATACAGTAATTAATTTTTTATTAAAATTTTGAAATTTAATTTTAGCTTGCAGCTCATTTTTTTCAAAATTAAGCAATATAAATCGGTTAAAATTTTAGAATGTATTTATGATACGTAGATAAAGAGAACTGATAAAGGGCTACGACTCATTTTAATTTAGGGTAATAATTAGGGAGTTGTTTTCGAAGATTTTTGCACTCAAAAAATTCTGGTCTAACCTTATTTTAATCATAACTCACTGAACTTTTATGATACATACCTTTAAAAAAAACGTCTTTGAAAATGCTTCAAAAAGTTATTATTAGTTTTCCTAGAAAAATACGTGGATCTTGCGTTATTTGCGTTTGAAACTATGAAATTGTGTGTTTGATGAATAACAGCTAACCTTTAACAAACCACAACTTAATTTGTATTGGTCACACAGCAATTACAAAAAAATATTCGTTTTTTTAAAACTATAATTTTTTTATTTACAGTTTTTTTTGAGAAAATGCATACTTATCGAGTTATTTGCAAAAAACGATTAAAAACGTTGATTTTATTGACGAAAAACTACGACTTTCGATCGCGAATAACTTAAAACGTATGCATTTTACAAAAAAAAAATGCATGGAACATTTTTTGCTTATAAATTATTTTTCTACTGATTTCTGTGGTCAAAATATAAAAAATCCACCCCCGAGTTGGTTTGGCAACCACCCCCAAGGTAAAGGCACCCTTCAGCATGATATATATATATATATATATATATATATATATATATATATATATATATATATATATAAAATATATATATATAATATAAATATATATATATATATATTGATCTTATATTCTATACTGTAAAATTTCAAGTCATTCATGCATTTTGAAAAAATCGCCAGGCAAAATGCTTCGTTTCCTGGGCTATAAGGGAGATTTACAGATACAATCCTTAAACATTTTTATTAAAGATGTCATCATTTAAAAAAAAGTATAATCGACGCGCCATTTTAAAATAACATAATGTTTTTAGAATATTTTTACCTCAAAAAATATCCCTTTATCAGCAACATATACATAACATTAAGACTTCAACAGCAGCAACTTTTCTTAATAGGAACAAACTTAATGCTTTAAGCTAAAGCGACAAGCTAAACCCTGATAAAATGTAATTCATTTTCATATCATTAAAAAATATATAATTCTCATGGATAGGAACTAATTGCTATCTCAAATGGGAGGTGTAATGTTATGCAGGATTACAATATTTTTATTGGCTTAAGTGCTTTGGTTCGACATAATTGATTGCCTCTGAATGGAATGGAAGTGATTAAGTTTCCTGCGTTCTCGTCTAACGGCCATAAATATTGCAATAGTGCAGTGCAAATTCGCTGAGAATGGAAAAGGGTAACTTTACTGAGCATTAATTAACTTCTGGGATGAATCTGATACATATTTAATTTAAGCTGATCCAAGTTATTATTATAAAACAGGGAATGGATGTTCAATTATTAACAGAAATAAGTTGAATAAAAACGTTATTTAGATGTGTAAACGTAATAAATAAAGACTTTTTTGTGCAAATCTTGTTTATTAAAATGTTCTTATTGGGTACCCGCCAAAAATTCTCATTTTTCTACTCTTCACAAGGGGATTATTTCGTCCTAGTTCTAGGGTATAGTAACTGAGGGGGCTCAGAACTATTGACCCACATGAAGGTGCAGATCATCATCAACCAAAATATCTAGCTACGTTTTGGTGGCAAGTCTACTACCAGTTTCAATAAAACTTAAACTAAAAAGTTTACTTTTATAGATTAATCTTATCCTGAAAACGGTGGTAGACTTGCCACCGAAACGTAGATATATATTTTGATTTTTTCTTTGGAGATTTTCTCTATTTTACTTCGGGTGATCTGCCAGTTGATAGGGGTTAATAGGGATGAGCTGAATCTATATATCCGGGAGCCAAGACCGAAGCGGCCCCATTGTAAAAAGTATTTGGCAAGTTACAATTTATATGTTCAATGTTCTCATATGCGCTTGGCTAGTGGCCTGGAAGTTTCACCTACTATACAGGGTGATTCACGTTGAGTGTCCTATTAAAAGTTCTGGGGAACCAAAAACAAGAACCTTTTAAAATTTGGCACACAGCGATAACAGGTGATAAGCTACATTTTAAAAATATTTGGGGAAGTGCAGCGTTGCCAGATTTGACCGAAACCAATGGCAACATTGTAATTTTAAATAGAACACCCTATTTTTTATTGCATATTCGGATTCTACACAAAACTCTAAGTAATTTTTGGTAACATCTACCTATGCCTATATCTTACCGTTTTTGAGAAAATAATTAATAAATATTTTTTTTAAGAAACATCACCATGTCAAAAAGGTTTAATATTTACGTGCCCAACCGAGCTGGATACTAAAAAATTTTTTTGGGGTTAGACAATGCATATATTTAAAAGATCTACATGCTATTATAGCGATATATCTTACATAATGTCCCAAAAAATTTGCATTTTTACCGATATTAAATGGTGATTAAAACTATTTTTTTAAATACAACATACTATATTTTATTCCATTTTCGAATAGACCAATAATTTACCAACAAAATGTCCATACATGTTTCTATACCCATCTGCCACCGTTTTTTAAATACAAGCGGATTTTAATTTTTTAAGCATTTATTCCTTCCTAATTAAACAAAATATATAATTTCTAACCTATGTGTCAAATAGTTGTCAGGACAATTTAAAGTAAAAACTTCCATGGCCTACCTAGGTAAATTGAAAATTAAGCCGGTAGTTTATTGTGGATGGGATTTAATAACAGGGAAAAAATTAAAGTTCGTTTGTATTTAAAAAACGGTAGCAGATGGGTATAGAAACATGTATGGACATTTTGTAGGTAAATTACTAGTATATTCTAAAACGAGATAAAATATAGGGTGTTGTATTTAAAAAAATGAGTTTTATTCATTATTTAATATCGGTAAAAATGCAATTTTTTTGGGACACCCTGTAAGATCCACCATCATCAGATCTTTTAAAAACATGCTTTGTCCAACCCGAAAAAAAAATTCTGATACCCAGCTCAATTAAGCACGTAAAAATTAAACCTTTTTAACATGGTGATGTTTCTTAAAAAAATGGTAATTAATTATTTTCTTAAAAACGGGAAGACATAGGTATAGGTAGATGTTGACAAAAATTACTTAGAATTTTGTGTAGAATTCGAATATGCAATAAAAAATAGGGTGTTTTATTTAAAATTACAATGTTGCCATTGGTTTCGGTTAGATCTGACAAAGCTGCACTTGCCAAAATATTTTTAAAATGTAGCTTATTACCTGTTATGGTCGTGTGCCAAATTTCAAAAAAATTGATTTTTTTTTGGTTCTTCAGAACTTTTAATAGAACACTCAACGTGAATCACCCTGTATATCAAATTTACATTTACAAGGAATCTTATAAACAATATTGTTTTTGTTAGTTAAGCGTTTTGTATTTTAGAGATGGACGATGGAGATGGATATGGTTTTTTTTAAATATAGGAAAAAATGTCGAACTTTCTATTTCGGCTTTTTTTGCACTTCGATTAAACGTGAAATTTTTAATCTTAAACTTAAAATCCTCATAGTTTTAATAATAGACAGTAGAGGCAGCCAACAAAATTTCAATTACCAAAAGTGGAATTAAATGTCTCTGGACTTGTATAATGCACCAAAGGTAGTTTAATAATTGAATTGCGATACATGATGTTCTCTAAGGCAATTGACAAACCGTTAACTTGGCTAATATTTCTCGAACAATGGATGCTGCACAGCAACATTTTTTCAGAGTATATTATTAAATCTAGCTTTGGTTATCAAGAAAAATGTCTCCTGATAGCTTGGGTTAAAAAAAAGAAAATGGAATTTTAGTACCTATACAGATGACGCAAGTAGTGGCTCCATCGGAAATTTTGGTTATGATTTTTTGTAACTGCAAAGCGGAATGTAAAAGTAATACTGATTGCAGTTTCAGAAAAGCTGGGTTGTCATGTTCTAATGCATGTGGACAGTGTCAAACTGGAAACTGTACTAATTGCGAAAGATTGGAAATATCTCAAAATTCAGAAGACGATGATTTAGAAAGCGTTTTGTATTTTAGAGATAGTTGATGGAGATGAATATTACTAAATCATTCTGAATACTTTTTTGTGTGTGGGTACCTAAGTTTGGATCTTTTTGTGCTTACCAATATAAAATATACAAAGTTAAAGAAACATAATTCAACTATAATTTAATTAAAGAACATTTATATATTTTCTTCTCACTCAATTATGGTGCACGCCATGTTGGAAATTCATCACTTTTTAACATTTCACTGCCATATATCACACATAAAACCACTAGAAATGCCAAAACAACTATTTTAAAAATATTTAAGAATTAAATATTGATAATTATTTAATATTTACGTTTTGTCACAAGCTTTCCCGATGGTTAGGCAGGGTGTAAGTGATAATGTCAATTTGTAGGTTTAGATTTTCTTTAAATTATGGTTTTAAAACTATTTAAATCTTTTTTATTAAAATGTCAAAAAGGCAGAGTAATCAGTTTTTTTTCTAAAGTAAAATTAATAGTAGATCTTTGTGTATATTAATGTGTGTTAAAATATTATTTAAACAATATTCATTATGGTGATAAATAGAAAAAATATTATCTATATATCTCCACCACAAGTAAAGGTTTGTAACGATAATTTTTTACAAAATAAAATTCAGAATTTTTTATAAAAATATTACCTAATATTGGTGATTAAAGTCCGTGCTTATCGAAAATATGTGATTTTGCAAAAAAATTGATTAGAACAGAATTTATGTTTAGTTGGGTTCGTTTATAAAGTTTTAAACCATTTTCTATTTTTTTTAAACAATATTTAATGTTTTATCACATGAGTAGTTTTAAATAATACATGGTTACCTTAGATTGAGGCTAAGGTAACAATTTCAGAAAAAAATTTAAATCAATTAACGCACAAGTTGCTACATAATAACATGTCATTTATGACTTTGCTCCATCAATTCTGACAAAAAGATCTTAGAATGTTTTGTTTTTTTTTCTTAAATTAAAAACATTTAAACTGTATTACATCATACACAAAAATACCTTATAAAGGTTGCGAAGTTTTTTATTAACAAGATAATAAAAGTAGTTTCAACACCACAACACCTGGTACAATTTTCTGAAAATATACAAATGTGTTTAAAATAGAAGCATTGACAATGGTGACTGCCGCATTTTAGTGTTTTAGAATTTTAGATTAAGTTCCAGACACTAACACTTAACATAATATACCAATATTGTCAAAATTTTTTAAGTCAAAAGGCATAGAAAAATATACAGATATTATTTTTTTTATTTAACTTATTATAAAATAAAATTCAAATCCATAGGGATCATGAAAAATAAACGACAAAGTATCCAGTAACATTTAGTATCACCTTATACCTTGTTTAATAATAAAGCCTAAACACACCTATTGCCTTTGGGAAGAGAATCAATTACCATCAGTAGTTATAGTTAGTATTGTTTTACATAGTTAAACCAGGTAGGTAAAATGTATATTTACTTTCTTGTTTGTGTTGGTAATTCAAGAAGCCAAAGCTACTGCCCGGGATCATAGACCACCTGGGATTAAGTTTCATAACATGGAATACTTTGTATTTGTGTCGTTTTAAATATTTACAACCCAAAATAATGCCTTATGTTTTGTTAACATAAATAATTTAATCTGAAAATGGGTAAACTAGAAAGTTAAAATCTACTTATTTTGTAAATTTGTATGGTTTATCAGTTTTAATGCTGATTTATATTATGTTGAATATTTTTCTGTTGGTAAAAAAACCCACTTTGTCAGTAGTAGAATTGCCGACAATTTCTCAGAAAATGGTTTTCTTATTGTTTTTTTTTACCGATAAATCAATTTTTTTATTAAATAAAAGGTGCTAAAAAATTATCGATAGCGACAGATTTCCGCACTGCAAAAAAAATTATTTAAATTTTTAAATAAAAATAAAATTTATTTAAACAAATATTTTTTTGTTAAGGGCCAAACATATATTTGTTAAAATATTTTTTTTTAATAATTGTCATGATTTATTTAAAACAAACAAATATTTATTTCGTATTTATTTTCCGTTACGAGTAAGGATATTTTTATCTCAGTACTCTTCTTATATTTGTTTTATGTAATAAAAATATTTATTTAGAGGGGATCGTAACCTATTTAAAATAATAAAAAATATAATCTCTTTAACGTTTTGTTTTTTGTTTAAAAGAAACACATATTTATTTTGTACTTTCACTTTCTAGCCCTATATTTCTAAGCTTTTTCATGTGCGACATGCACTTTTTGTCGAAGTTAGATGCTTCTACTTTTACCATTTAGAAGTATGTATTTAGTATTTCTATTAGAAACCTAAGCCATATTATATACAAAAAATAAATAGGCAGTAAACCTTTTAGGGGCACTAGTAAACCCCAAGGTAACGTCCAGGCTAACATGGAAATGCCAAAAAGAACTGGAAGACCTGGGAGAACGCAACATGGTAACTCTCCTGTGGGTACCAGGACATTTGGGAATAGAAGGCATCGAAAAAGTGAAATGAGCAAGCGAGACATGGATCATCCACACCATATTTTGGAACAGAACCTGTCCTTGGACTGACCAAACCCACAGCACGAGGGCAAACCAGGAAATGGATCCGAAACAAACACGAAAAATACTGGGAAAACCTCAATAGAATAAGACATGGAAAAGGCTTCATAAGGGGCCCACCAAAAAAAAATAAGAAAAAACTACTAAGACAAAGTGAAAAAGACTTCGCAGAACAGTAGGGTTGCTAACAGGGCACGATAACTTAAGAGGACACCTACACTAGATAGGCTTATACAATAGGGCCCCAAGTTGCAGAATGTGCGACAAGGGGGAAAACAGCCTACCATATACCGTTCGAATGTAAAGCGTTTAATCACAAAAGACAGGCATTATTTGGACAACCGAAAATGAGTCCACAGGAATATATAAATATATATATATATATATATATATATATATATATATATATATATATATATATATATATATATATATATATATATATATATATATATATATATATATATATATATATATATATATATATATATATATATATATATATATATATATATATATATATATATATATTATATATATATATATATATATATATATATATATATATATATATATATATATATATATATATATATTAATTTTTTAAGACTCCCGGGTGTCCAAAATATGGGGGTCTTTTGGGGGGGATTTTTAAAGGGTTTTTTTAATTGGGGGGAAAAAATGGGGGCGGTTCCTGTCGCACTTTGGCAAAAAACAAGTTCGGGGGCCTCTAACTGAACTGTAAAAGGATGAAAAAGTTGCACTACGTGTTTCAGCTGCCGAGAAGGAATTATACTGGCCAACCCCCCGGGAGAAACCGGAAAATCCTAAGAAACACAGATCCCCACAGTGACGGTGGGCAAGAAGAGGAAGCCCTTTTTGTGAGCTTGGATCATTAATAAGAAACCCCCGAATGGAGTTCAGAATGCTAAGTGTTGTAGGGGGGGCCATTCCCCAGACATGAGAAAATATTCTAAAGAGGGGGTGATTTGGGATACATACAGAGTTACAAATTGGGAAAGAAATATTTTCTGGCTCGGGGAAGAGAAATCCAATCTTTTTTTTTAAACTGCCGAAGCGGATAAAATTTTTTGGGTTTTTTCCGTCCCCAAAATTCGACCTTTTTTCCGCTTTCCCCATTAAGGGATGAGCATTTGCAGACTTTTTTTTCGACAGGGGGAAATGACTGTGTTTTCGAGGCATTAAATTTTAAAAAGATTTTTTCGCCCCAATCCAAGATAAGTTTGAGGTCTTGTGAAAGAGATTCTGCATTGACCTGCGCTTGTTTTCGAAATCAGGATTACAGGTGGCTTGAAATTGAATACTGAGTGGAGGGACTATCGTAGCAAAATATGAAGGGGATTGATTGTGGAAGAGAAAGATCAATTTTAAAGAAACAGCGGGGGGCCCCGATGACCCTGGGGCCCCCCGTTAATTTGGAGAAGCGACTGCCCATCTACACTAACTGATATGGGTTTTAAAAGGAAACTGGAAAGCCAAAACAAAGTTTAGGTGGAAGACCGTAAGAAGGAAGTTTTTAAAAAATTTCATGCCAGACCGAGGGTTTTGGATATTAAGAGCAAGATTATTCACAAAAAAACTCAAGGGACTTGTTCCTTAAGATCTTATGTTTTTCCAGATACAAGATTTGGGAATTAATGAATTTTTCCATTCTTTGAAACAACTAAAGAAGGGGAAAAAGGTTTTTACTTGCAAGTAGGTTTTAATTGGGAAAAATTTGAAATTTTTAAAGAGGCGAGTTAAGGGGGTGCAAGCTCGGGAGCACATTTTTTAAGACGATTGCTGGTATGCCATCCAGCCCAGACGATTTTTTAGTATTAAGAGAAGAAAGAATACGCTTGATCTGTTTAACTTTAAAAATTATATCGGACATTATATGAGAAACAGGGGACAACTGTTGTAAGGGAAGATTAGTAGGAGGATCAAGCGTAGAATTGGCAGCAAATTGTTTGGCAAATAGTTCGGCTTTCCTTTGGAGGTAGAGACAATTCCATCTTCAGAGATTAGGGGTGGAAATGTGTGCAAAATTTCTGACTAATATTTTTGGCAAAGGACCAGAAAGCTTTACTGCCATTTGAGCAAGAGAGAACTTTATCTTTTATTCGATTGTTAAAATGGTCTTTTGCTTCTGAGATAGTCTGATTATACTGATTTCTCGCTTCGATGCTAGCCTGTCGATTTTCAACCAACCATTACCGATATATCAACCAACCAGTCTCGGGGTTATACAGACTTGTGGAAGGAACATAACTAATGGGAGAGTTGGTATAAAATATAATGGGAGATTAGCCACAAAAAGCCCAAGAGGCTGCGCTGCCTCCGGTAGTGAATCCAGAAGGCTCCCAGGAAGAAGAAGAAGATGAAAAGAAACTTATTGAACCGCTTCGTTATTGCTTTAATTCTTCGCTCCTCCAGCTTATACCCTCACATCATCTGAAACTTCTTTAGAATCGCTTTTATTTTGCATTAATTATTATTTGCTTAATTTAAATGCAACAATACAATTTATAGTAAAATAAGAAACTTTTATTTATTAGAGTGTAACAATACTATGACAACAAAACAATTTTATTCTAATGACAATAAAAATATATGTAGGTAGATGTAGCTGACAATTTAGTTTATATACCTACACCTTACACATATTCCGGACTTCATCCGATTTTATTAAAAAAAAATTGTATGCAATATGGGCAACAACCTCTTTTTTACACTTACGTGTTGTTAAACTGGACCTATGGTTTCGTTTGATAGTTTTCACCTTTCGTGCAAAACAAATTGTGCTTTTTGCCTTTATAGTCTAGAAGGAATCGGCGCATGAATACAGAAAACTATTTCACCCCAATTTTTTACACGATCCTCTTTAAATTGCCCTACTGATGATATAAAGGCATGTTGCCATGGGGCAACCTGTTACCATATTGTTTAAACCGAAATGGTTTAAACAATTGCAAGAAATTGTTATTTTTCAACCGGACATTTTTTTTAATATTCTTTATTGAAATACAAATAAAAAAGGTCCCATGACTTTTCACGATAAAGTTAATATTTTTGGAGATATGCATTTTACAGGTTTAAAACATCTCAAATTTGGGTACTTTTAACCCATGAAAAATATTCAAAGCAAAAAGATTTAAATATCAAAATATTTATTTTTTATTTCTTATACAATAGTTAATAATATCCCTAATTGAATTTGAAAAAATGTCATTGTTAATACCTGTTTTTTGATTGTTTTTTACGTGCGCTCTATAGTAAAATAAAGCTGTTATAACTTTTGTAAAATTGATTTCAAGAAAAAAAAACTTAACAGTTTTGATAAACATAATAGTTTTTAAGGAAATCATAAATAATGATCCAGGACACTGAGAGGCCGATACAGCGTATGAGTCAGAGAGACGGCGATACTTAAAGGTAAGGGACGCATACAAAAAACAGATATAAACATGTTTTTTTTTCAAATTCCAATTAAGAATATTATCTATTAAATAAAAAACAAAAAATAAATATTTTTTATATATAGTTTTTTTATATATTTGAGATTTTTTGAACCTTTAAAAATTTATATCTCCAAAAATATGAACTTTATCGTGAAAAGTCATAAGACCTTTTTTATTTGTATTTCAATGAACAATTTAAAAAAAAATTGACCTGTTAAAAAATAACAACTACTTGCAATTGTTTAAACAATTTCGGTTTAAACAATATAGCACCAGGTTGCCCCATGGCAACATTCATTTATATCATTAGTAGGGCAATTCAAAGAGGGTCGTATAAAAAAATGAGGTGGAATAGTTTTTTGTACTGATGCGCCAATTTCTCATAGACTAAAGTTGCCTAAATAACTTTTTTAAATTTTAGGTTTAGAACAAAAAAAAATTAACAGAAACGTTTTTTGCTATAGTACCAACTACACTTCTTTCATATTAAACGTAAATAAAAATAATTTCAATATTTTTCGCTACAATTAAATATTTTAAATTTAAGCAAAGGTGTTCGCCCTTGTTGATAGTAATCAGGAAAGTTCAAAAATTAATACCCACAAAATTTAGGCAATTTTTGGCAACAGAAAACGTTCAAAATTCAGTTATTATCTTTAAATGAAAATAGTAAATAGTTTTTTTTTAATTTTAAAAATGTGTCTGTTGTTATTGTTTGCTTGTATGGCTAAATGTCTTTATAAACTAAAATTAATTGAAAACATTTGCATTTAAAATTGTTTCTTTTGTACGTTTATTTTATTTCATTTGGTATTTTAAATTCCTCTAAATTTGAAACCTACTATAATAAAGACCTGTTAAAAAATAACAACTACTTGCAATTGTTAAAACAATTTCGGTTTAAACAATATAGCACCAGGTTGCCACATGGCAACATTCATTTATACCATGAGTAGAGCAATTTAAAGAGGGTCGTATAAAAAAAATAAGGTGGAATAGTTTTTTGTACTGATGCGCCAATTTCTCATAGACTAAAGTTGCCTAAATAATTTTTTTAAATTTTAGGTTTACAACAAAAAAATTAACTAGAAAACGTTTTTGCTATAGTACCAACTACACTCTTCATATTACGTAAATAAAAATAATTTCAATACTTTTCGCTACAATTAAATATTTTAAATTTAAACAAAGGTGTTCGCCCTTGTTGATAGTAATCAGGAAAGTTTAAAATTAATACCTACAAAATTTAGGGAAATTTTTGGCAACAGAAAACGTTTAAAATTCAGTTATTATCTTTAAATGAAAATAGAAAATAGTTTTTTTTTTAATTTTAAAAATGTGTCTGTTGTTATTGTTTGCTTGTATGGCTAAATGTCTTTTTAAACTAAAATTAAAGTGAAAACATTTGCATTTAAAATTGTTTCTTTTGTACGTTTATTTTATTTCTATTGATATTTTAAATTCCTCTAAATTTGAAACCTACTATAATAAAGACTTTTTTAACACATTTTTTTTAAATTAGATTTATATTTATATATTTTAAATAGGTTATAAAAATGTACTTTGATAAATAAAAACCGAATTTAAAAAAATGTTCATATTAAAGTTATTTCTTTTTTACGTAGATTAAGAATATAAAAAAATAGGGGTTTCAATTTAATTAAACAAAGTTGATATAAAAATTACCTTAAAACCTCGATTAAAGTCAAACACTAATTTAACTGTTAAATTTTACCCTTTATTCTAAATAACTTTTAAAAAAGCAATATATTTTAAAATGCTCCATTTTTTGGTTATTTGTCTATGTCGACTTTAATGGACCACCCAGTATATGCATCCAAAATTTCAAAATGATATTTTTAATAGCAACGTTTAAAAACTGAGTAAAATACTTCCGTCGACACACGGTATATGAAAAGCTAAAGTATTTCGCGCTTAAGGGCATTTTGAACTTAGTTCTGTTAGTAGGGAATTATAACTATATTACTCCCTAATTAACAGCTCGTGCAGAAAAACCTACTTAGGAGTTTTCGCAAAAGTTTAACCTAACACAATTTTACCTAAGCTCATTTTACAGGATGCGATACCGCATGATAATTAACTTGTTTCACAAATAGGCGTGTTTAGCAACTTACCAAGACGTTGTGGGTGAGCCCAATTTGGATCGTTTTCACAAAATTGGGCGATCACTCTATAATTACACAAAAGTACCATCAAGAAATTTTATGTATAGTAGGTAGACCTACCAACGTGACATAAAAGGGTTATTCTCAGATAAATTTAGAATTAGTCCAGTTATCCAGTGTAATATTTTTCAATCGTAGAAGCGCTTTGTATTCAAAATTGAGATGTAAATTTTTCTTTTAAGAGAAATGCCATATGCCTTTAAAAACATTTTGAGATTTTTCTTAAAACAACTAAAAAGTTTGTCTTTGTTTCTCCTAAAATACTTACTTTAAACACCAGACAAACAGCACTTTTTTGACAATTTTAGGGATACCATATGTAATTATTACTATGGCAACTTAAAAATTTTGTGGCTGTTATTTATTCTTTTTAATTATTATTTGACTTAAGTCTGACAGTGATACCAACAAAATTATACAGTGTTAACAAAAATTATTTACAATTTAGAAAAAAATAATAATTTCTTGACTGGTGTAAAGCACCTTTATGTCTTTACAAAAGATGCATTTTTTGACACTCTCGGCATATAATAGTATTTACATACCGAGAGTGGTAAGCAACGATTTCAAATTACGGTACGAGCGTGAGCGAGTACTGTAATTCGAAAGAGTGTGTAATGGCTTACATCGAGTTGTGTACTATACTTTTTCTACGACTTTATGTTTAGTTTTTTATAAATAAAAGCAGAAGATTATGTAAACTTTAAGTAACAATACAAATAATAATACAAACATTTGCGTTGTCAAGGGATGCTATTTGTTTCATAGCCAGTTTACGTAAAATCTATTGAAAGTTTTCAAGATTTTGGGGGCTCGCGGCTAATGCGATTTGAACTGTTACGTAATATATATATATATATATATATATATATATATATATATATATATATATATATATATTTTATATATATATATATAAATATACCGCCCTTACGCACAGTTTGGCTTCTTACAGTATAGTGTTTGTAATTAGAGATTTACTGATAAAGTAGACGGTGTGTAATTAGGTTCTTACTAATATAGGAGTAGAAAATAACTATTTTCGATACAAGTAGTATGTATATATATATATATATATATATATATATATATATATATATATATATATATATATATATATATATATATATAATTATATATATATATATATATATATATATATATATATATATATATATATATATATATATATATATAATATATATATATATATATATAAAGCTAATGTATGGTTAGGTTTATTTTCGAGCAAAGTTAAATTTTACGTTTACAGCACATCGAAGGAAAATACTTTAGTGGTGGCTTTACGATTTGTTCTTGAGGAATGGGGTATGCATCTGTTTCAAATATCACCTAACTCCGAAATTCTACTAGGTACTAGGATAAATTAAAGAGCGATTAAATGAAAAGTACATACGAATATTAATATGTTTATGAGTATAATAAAGAAAACAAAACATACATAAAGAAGAACCAACTAGACATATTTAATAAAATTAAAATGACTCACTGAACTCACCGATATTACATTTAATAGAATAAGTGCTCAGATTTGGTCGGTTATCGTCGCTTTTAAAAATTTAACAAATCCGGTTTTTACAAAATGAGAGAGCAAAGCTTAAGTAAATTTTTAAAAAGTATTCAAAATCAGGCAGGCAAGACGGTTCTACAATTTTAAAGGAATGCACTGGACTACGGTAACGATTGACGACACGCTTGACAGATTCGTAAAGTTATCGATTTTTTTACCCAGTTACAAGTTAATGTTCTAAAATATAAAACAGAAAAAATTCGGCTACCCATGACATTTGGGGAGCGCCTCCCTTCCAGAAGCCGCCACTAAAGTTCTTTACTTACTTTTTTTTTAAATTCAATACCAATCAATTAATGGCGGATAAATATTAATTTTCTATTCCAATATTCAAATTTACAGAGAACCACCCAGAAAATTATTACCTACCATATATAGTGTATGGTGTTCATCATAATAACAAAGCCTGATCTTAAAAAGAGTGTGTATACAGATAGCAATCAAGTGATTATATGGCATACAGAAAACATTTTTATAACGCAGCCAAATTATTACGTATTTTGTTCGGCTTTAATGTGCAGCACATGGTAGTCTTTAATATGTGCCTACATAAGCTTGATTTTTAGCCATGTTTCTTAAAGATAAAAAAATTAATAATTGTTTTAATATCCATAAAAAAACTTAATAATATTAATTATTATCATCAGGCTTAGGCAATGTTTTCTTGCTTGGCAGTTTTTAAAAGCTCCTTCAATTTAGACTTATATTCAGCAGTGGCATTAGCGATTTGCCTCTTAAAAGTAAGAAATCCCAAAGCTCATTTGCCATTTTTAAACCTTCACTCACAATAAGATTTTTCAAATTAAATGCCACGTTTTCCGTGCTTGTTGAAGCCTCTTCTTCAATGGGCTGTGAATTTAACATTTCCTTCAAGTCGGTTTCAGTCAAATCTTCATCTTGCGATTTAAGCAACTTTTGAATGTCTTGATTCTATCTGTTCCTGTTCGAACCCATCTCGTTCTGTTCCATTTGCAATTTGGGCTATTAGTTCATTTGACGACGCGTTTATGATGGATATTCTGTTAAATACCTACATATTGGAATCATTTTTATCAATGTGTATGTACCGATGTACCGATTAGATCCGCGAATAAAGAAATCCTTAGCCGCGAATACAGTAATTGGGTCGCGGTCGTGGTCGTCCTCCCCTTTTGCAAGGTATTTACTCAATTCGTCGGTTCTTGCCGGATCGTATGCATAGATCCAAGTCTCATCACCAGTACTTCTCTGCGTCGATTATTTTTCCATAAAATTGAGATATTGTGGCACCAAACGTGATTTCTGAGACCCAATATATATAATATAGATAATCGTCGATTTTTAAGAAATAAATCCTTCACTTTCTTGATGTGTTGCTCGTCAATGGATGTTGATGGTCGTCCAGAACGTTCCAAATCAGCAACATGTTCTCGGCCGTCTTTGAAGTCCTTATACCACTTATACACATTTTTTTGCGACATGGTATTATCGCCGAATGCCTTTTGTAGTATTCTGAACGTTTCAGACAAGAAATTTTATTCCGCAAGAAAAACTTAATCGCACTTCGTGATCAGACATTGTAAAAATCGCCAAATCAACTTTTCTTTGTTTACAGCGTAAACTAAATAGTAATGATGTTAGAGACGTCAAATTTTTAACAGATGTTACTAGCAGTGGTGCCAACATAGAAATAAAACTATTTGCCCGGAATCGGCATGCGCGAAAAGTTTAAATGAAATATTCACCTTAGTTTTTGATCACAGTAGTACATGAGTTAGTAAAATCCTAATAAGGAGACTGGTTTTAAAACGATTCTTTAAAACACTTTAGACGAACTACAATGAATTTGGTAAAATTACAATGATCTTAAAATTACAATGATCTTAACCAAATATCTTAAACAAATATGACCCCTTATCTGTCCATATCAAAGTTAGTATGTTTAATATTCTGGTATTTTTTTTAATATAGTAGTATTTTTACAATAAATAAAACAGACCGCAAACATCCCTTACGCCTTTATTTTTATTTTGTACATAAATCTTATGATACGGTTGATTAAACAGATCAAGATCATCAATTCAAATGAACCGTGACATTAAGTTATTGGTTTTATGGGGTCTAATGGTCGGTATTCAGAGATATTCCATTCTTCGGCCAGCACTGACAGGCAGTAGGTGGGCCCTCCCGCAGATACCTTTCACACCCCAAGACGATGTCGTGCTCTCCGATTTAGTATTTCGTGTAATAATGGTGTAACTTAGGATTTAGAGAACCTCAACATATCACATTTAAATTATAAGTTAAGTTCTAAACAATTTCGACGTACCACATTTAAATTATTTCTTTACGAATATATACAGGGTGGGCTAACAGTAGGTAACTCATTTAGAGTGCTTTTACTTTTTGTCCTTCTTCTTTAATTGTTTCTATTTTGTTTCAGAATTGTAAAGAAAACCTGGAAAATTCATAATGGAGGACCTATCAGTTCCCCAACGCACAAAAATTGTCGAATTTTATTTTCTAAATCAGAACTAAAGCAGGCTTATCTAGCAAGTAAGAGAGTGTAAATGATGATCTCTTAATTTCAAGCAGAAGACGTTCAAATGAGCTGAAATTAACCAGGACCAGCCTGGGACGGGTATTAAAACTTGATTTGTATTTTTTTTACAAAATACAGCTAGATCATAAATTTAAGCCTCGCGATGAATAACAGCGTGTGCAGTATAGCGTAGCTCTTCAACAATTTGTTGCAGAAAAACCTGATTTTATCCATCAATTAATTATGAATGACGAGGCACATTTTTATCTGAAACGATATGTTAACAAACAGAATATGCGATTCTGGGCAGCTGAAAATCCTCGAATAATTCAAGAGAAAGAGCTGCATCCAATTCGCGTAATTGTTTGGTGTGATCATCAACTAGAATGATTGGTTCATATTTTTTTAAGGGTAATGAAGGCAATGCATTGACGGTCAATGTGGAGATGTACCAAATAATGCTTAGAGAATTTTTATTTCCAGCTTTACAAAACCCCGAGAATTTGTGGTTTTAACATGACGCGGACGGTGCCACATGCCACACTGCTGGCAGAATCCTATCCTTTTAAGAACTGTGTTTACTAACAAAATTATTTCTCAAAATAGAATACAAAAATTATTAAAGCTGATATCTGGTTACAGATGCCTGTCTAATTTAATTTTTTTGTGTCGTTTACGAGATATTAAATGAACAAAAGATACTTAAAAATAAATTATATTTCATTCACATTATTAATGTTTCTTCTATAGCTGCTAAATAGAGTGACCGCAAAAACAGCATATTTTTAGCCTATTTTCTCACCCTCGCCAGAGACCTTAAAAATACTAAAAATATTCTGCGTATGTCAAATAATCGGTAACGAAAAATCAAGATGACCATATCATATGGTTTTTTAAAAATGTCAAAAATCACCCTAATTAGGGGTTAATGGGATAACGCAAAACTAAAATATATAAATAATATCAATACGAATTAAAGTAATTCTAATTGTATTTTTTCTATGAAATAAAGTCTTACAAATAGAACTTTTTTTTGATATTAATATAGGTGTATTAAAGTTAAAAGTCCACCCTTAAACTCGCTAAGGGGTTAAACCATCCCCTAAAAATGAAAAAAAATCCCAAAAAATCTATAAAAACCTACTAGGATATTCTAAATTATAAGAAATTCAAATCGTGTACCTCCCACCAGTATATTTTTAGGAAAACCATCCCTGTAAGGATGGGGCGAATTACCCACGGATGTGATAACATACGAAAATATCATAGCAATATAAAAAAACTGTCGAATATTTTATAAAAGATTTTACTTTTTGTATAGTATCACGTTCAGGGGTAGTTCACCCCTTTGTTACAGGGGTGGTTTTCTTATAGACACAAGATTTTTCAAGTAATTTTTTATATTTTTTATATATTCAGGGTATGATTTACCCCCTAATCGAGTTTAAGGGTGTGCTTTCAACTATATTACGCCCTTATTAATATTAAAGTAAAGTATTTTTTATTAGTAAGACTTTATTTTATATAAAAAGCACAATAAGAACGCTTTTACTCTTATTGATATTATTCATATATTTCAGTTTTGCGTTATCATATCAACCCGAGAGTTTTCGAAAAAACAAAAGATAGTCTTATCTTATTTTTTATAACCAATAATTTGACCTATGCAGAATATTTTAGGATTTTTTTCAGGTCATTGGCAAGGGTGAGAAAATAGGCTAACTTTGCGGTCATTCTTTAGAGTAACAGATTTTCGCGCCTTGCGAATCGATCCCGCGTGCCTTAATTTCGGAATTCACCAAATAAATTCTCTTCTATATACGGGACAATTTAAAAATTAAATTCAAAACTTAATGTTGTCTATATTATAAAATAATCCTGCCGAAATGCCTATTATTTTATTTTAAACTATTTTTAATTTGAAACATCAAATGGTTTCTTGATAAATAAAAAATTAAATATACTATTCATTTGCTTATTTACAATTTAATTAAGTTAAATGAAGTTGTTAAGAGATAATCAGACTCCATAAAAAAGTCAATATCAATAATTAAAGGCGTAATTTATGTATTAGACATGGAAGGAATTCAATTTATAATTAATTTATATACAATTAAATACCTGACTATATAATTATTCGCTTACCAGTTTTCTTAATTCTGTTGACTTTTTCTTGCACTTACCTATAATAAAGAAAACAATCCAATTAGTAATTTACCAATTAAATAAAATAAGCAGATATTTCTTAGATAATGTCACTATTAATTTTAAACCTTAGCATAGGTTTAATATTTTAAATTATTATCTGTGTCAAAAATCCTGTGGGACTATTATTTAGGTAATTAGTAAAAAATATATATATATTATATATATATTTATATTATATAGTATATATAATAAATATATATATATTATATTATATATAATATATATATATAATTATTTTTAATATATGAAATATTATATTTGTATTTAATATATATATATATATATATATATATATATATATATTATATATATATATATATATATATATATATATATATATATATATATATATATATATATATATATATATATATATATATATATATATATATATATATATATATATATATATATATATATATATATATATATATATATATATATATATATATATATATATATATATTTTATATATATATCATGCACATCTAAAAATAAAATTTACCGGGCGTTCAGTTAAGGGGGATCGCCATCCATATTTCGAGATTTATTCGTCAGATTTTTTTCTAAAAAAACAATTTTTTGTACAATCCGTCGGGCAAAATTTATTTAAAATAGTGTTACGCAGTGGCGGCTCCTTCTTTGGGTCATTTGGTCAATGGACTCCCAATATTTTTGACTAATATTTCCGAACAAAAACATAATAATGATATAAATGAAAAAAACTTTTTTTTCAATCTTCTAAATTTTCCTTTAATATTCTAAGCATATAAACTCGTTGATCGATTACTGGATTCCACAAGCTTCGCGCAGCGATGTCCAGATCGGTGGTTTCGTTTGTTGGCCAAAAACCGGGCTGCATGCCTTCATTGACCGCATTGTTTTAAACGGAGCCGAGTCGAGTTTTCCCGATCTAATTTACGATTGGGCGGTTTTGGCTGCTTTCCGAAGCAGTGTAATCGCATGATCTGGGTCAACAGTCGCGAAGAGGAAAATTACGCATTTTTCAAAGTGTTTGTTATACGGTTATTATAGAACGGTTTAAATACGGTTTTGTGAATTTATTTTTTGTTGGTGTATGTTTTTGTAATGTAAATTCGGAAACAGTGCATTTGTTGACAATTTTGTGTACGTTACCGATGACAACTGTAGAGAGCGAGAGATGCTTCTCTACATTAAATAGAATAAAGACATTTTTACGCAACAGAATGGGAGAAGGTAGATTATCTGCGTTGGCCATGTTAAGTATTGAAAAGGCCATTATAAATAATATTGTAAATTACAATGAAGAAGTAATCAATCATTTTGCAAGTGCCAAAGACAGAAGAATTAAACTAAAATTTATAACTATTTAGGTAAGTTAAGTAACCCTTTTTATTTTTTATCATATAAATATGCTTATTTTTAACCCATAAGTTACCGTCATACCTCTGGCATAGCGATATTACTTACTGTCGGGTGTGAGATTTTTTTTTAGAATATGTTGTGCATTTTTTCTGTTTAAACAGATGTCGATGCATCTATTTGTTATATTGTTATGTTTCATAATAAATAGAAATATATTTCTTTAAATAAAATAATCTTGCTAAATCATTTATTTATGAATTTTCTTTCTTGTTTTTTCTTTTTGGTAAACGTCTGTGTGAAATAAAATGCCTAAATTTTTTTTTTAACTAAAAATCAGTTAAGCTATATGCATTTGAAATTTTAACTAATGACCTCCCCGAAAGATTGACCACGAGCCGCCACTGGTGTTACGTTCGGAAAGTAGCCACAAGAAGGCGCCTATTCTAGTGTGAATTACAAAATGAAATCTTCGAATATGCCACATAGTGGTGATGAAAGCTAACCAATTATTTAGAATTTATAATGTCGTATCTTTGTTTAAGTTTGGCAAAAAGTGTGAAAAACGTCTTCGAACATTGTGCATCAGACGCTATTTCGCTCTTGGAGCACAGTAGTAGGCGTTCGAAGCAGTCTAGGGGAAATGTATCACCGGTTGCTTTAAACCCTCACTACTTTACTCTAGGATCCTTTGTTCACCGTAAGGTTTAAATCCGTTTTTCATACTTTTTGCTAAATGTATACGAAAATCAAAGGTATAGATGTTTTAGAATAAAATATAAAGTTTAATAATCCGTTTTCAACATTCAAATTGGACAATTACAATTAATACGCGACGCTGAATAGTAAAAAATATCACTGCAAAATATTTAAACTGCGATTAAAAAAAACACACGTCAAAACGTCTTTATTTAGCCCGTTTAAACAAAATAATCATTTTTTCGAATATCAGCATTCCGACTTTAAAGAGCCAAAGTTGTGAAGTTTGTAAAAAGTTGTCAATTTTAGCGATTTATACGATTTGTCTCTGCGAAAAATGCATCAATTAAGATTAGCAAAAAAACCATTATGTTTGGTTTTCGATTTTTTTACAAAAGTGCCATTGACAGGATCGAGATTAAACTACAATTAAATTAAATTTTTTACTCTAAAAGAAAAAAATGGCCATTTTTGACAGAAACAGAGAAAAGCTAACTTTTGTACGGATTTGGTTTTTTACGTTTTATGCACCTTTTTTTTAAAAAGTGCTGGTGGTTTGCTGTTAAAATTTATTTACCAACATAGCTCTGTTTTGCTCTGCAAACTGTACCATTTAATAAAACTGATATGGTATTAGGTAAGCTTAAAAGTAACGTTCGTAAAATTATAACTTAATCTGGAACATTTAGAAGATATCATGAATTTTATAATTAACAATAGAATGTACGTCATCTTGTAGCAAGTTCAATATTTTCAATACGTTTTGTTTGATGGATTTAATCACAACTTTATATTTTAGAAGAAAAGAAGAAAACTGAGTATTTTTATTTGCAGTATTTTACAAATTGCTTATTAAAGGAACATTTCTTTGCATATTGCTTAGGTTTATAATCTTAATAAACTTAGATATACTATTGTCCTATTCGTCTAATCTGCAAAGTGTGCATTTCTTAAAAAATATAAGATGGGAATATTTCTATTCATAATTAAAAAAAAATAACGAAAAATTTTACATATAGTTTTATAAAGAAGGCTAATGCTCTTAAAGCTCTTAATAAAACTCAGGTCTTTTAGGGCGCATACTTTTAGGCTCTTTTTAGGCTATTTTATTACACTATTTTTATGTTTTTTGCTTCTCATTTTTTTCAGATAAATCCGTGGTTTTGCTAGCCTAAGATTAAGCAAGCAGAACCACCAGAATCTTGGTAAAGAAAAATTCTTATTGTATTTAAATATGTCATATTTTAAGACTATTTATAGGGTCTTAATTGGCATACATTTTATTGGGATTTGAAAAATTAAGACCTAAAAACAAATATGTATTTAAAAGCGAATCGTGTACTACTAGATTGTGCAAAATTTTAAAATTAAAAAATATTTTGATCATAGTAGGAACATTTAAAATACTTTCTTATTTAGCATTATTTTGGGCGCCCTGGAGTACCTTGTCGTAAACTATTGATCGCCTTATTTAGTATTTTTTTCTTTCTGGCCTAAGGTTACACACCACTGTTATTTAATTTTAGAATATTCTTATTTGGTATTTATAACATTATATATTTTAATTTGTTTATTGAAAAAAAATTAATATATAATATATTTACACAGACCATAAAAAAATCAATTATATCCCTGGAGATTCTCTATGTTTTAAAAAATATTTATAATTTTATATTTTTTATTTAAATGCGAAATGCTATTAAATACATTTTTTTAGCTTTCTAATTGGACAGAATTAAAATAAAAAAAATATTATTAATAATAAACCTATGTATACTATAACCAAAAAAAATATGGCATATTTAAACACAAAAACTAATTTCTATTTACCAAGATCCTGGTGTGATTCTGCTAACTTAATCTTAAGCTAGCAGAACCATGGATGTTTCTAAGATAACAAGAACCAAAAAAATTTAAATAAAGCAATAAAATAGCCTAAAAAACCTAAAAATATGCGCCTTAATAGGATCCAAAATTAGGGTGTGGTTCCGCTAGCTTAAGTAGTATTAAAAAATCTAAATTATGGATATTTTCGATATTTGTTAAAAAACAAGACGTTTGACTTCCTAATTAATTATCAAAGGCATTCGCAATTTTGTCTAGTTATTAAATTAGTTTAAAGTTTTAAATAAGTTTAAAATGTAATACATTAAAGCTCAAAATTTTTTTCCTAAAATGAAAAATATAGCGTATTAAAATTATTGTTATCTTTTAAGCAGAGTTTTCTCTGTTTTATTCAACTAATAATATTATAATTAACTCAATTTAATACTTCTTTTAACTTTACATTGTAAAGATAAAACCTAAGTTTTTGATGCCGTGCTCCAGTTTTAAAATTTTCAACGTACCAATTTTACGATAATGCATTTTAAATTGAAATAAGTCCAAGACGCTTTTATTAAGTCGTTTGGGAAATTGGGTTGAAATAAAAAGATTAAATAAGAATTTAAAAACATGAAGTCTAGCAGATGTGCAAGCTACTTAAGTTATAACTCAAAGCAGAAATTTCTAAATTTCCATCCGTCTATTTTTATTGGTTAATGCCTACAGGTTTAATATTAAACAACTACATACAAAAAATGTTTCTATTTTATATGTTAACAAAAAATGTAATAGCTTAAAATATATCTTAAATACTTATTTGTGTAACTAGTGTAAAAAGTGCATCTTTGTTACACGATGCATAAAGCTTACGGGTACTCCAGACAGACGAGTGCAACAAAGATTCATTTTGCACATGTTGCACCCAACATAATTTTTTCCGCGATTGAGTTCTAAATGAAATTAAAGATTATTTGAGAAAATACAATAAATAAACAAATTATTCGCCTTAGAACGATAATATGAAAAACTTAAACTAACGATATTTTTCCAAAATAGTTATTTACTTTTTTGGGGTAATTTTAATTTAATATATCAATTAGAGCAACCTTTTTACTTCTGGTGATATTTTTATACTGTCTCACCTCGTAACTTCGAGGTCAGAGGTTGCCAAACATGTATGGGCAAACCAACACCGCATACAGTGGTTTAAGCAAAAATATTCCTAAAAAATCAACTGGTTAGAGAAAATTTAAAGAATCTGCATCAATTTTAAATAGCCAGAATATATTTAGCAAGCCTAGTACTGACATTCCTAATACCGTTGTTAAACCGTTAGTTATCACTTGAAAACTTTTAAAGATACCAAAACTTTACGTACCAATTAAGAAACAAAGACATTGGAAGTCCAAGTTTTTAGTATTACTGAAAGCACAACATTGTCTAAAGCCTTTAAGAAAACATAAAAAATAAACCTGTGACAATAAATGGATTTGTCCTATGCACAACTGTCGCAATTACTTTTAAAAAGTAATTCAGTTAAAATTACAAATTACTCTTCTAAGTAGTAGTAAATTACGATTACCAATTACTAGCATGTTTGTTAAAAGTAATTTAGTTATCAATTAAAACTAAAAGTAATTGAATATTTTGACAATTACTTTATTTAAATTATCACATATAATAAAAAAATCACTAAGCAAATTAAATATTTGTACTAATATGCATCATACGCGCACGTCACACTATTCAAACTGCCTTCTCGGCAAGTTTAACATTTAATGACTCTAAAAAAATCTTTTTATCCTACCCCTACCAACAACAGATTTTTCCACAAAAAAAGTATAAAAACAGTGGCGGTAAGCATCCATCAAAATACTAAATCGGCGAGGGCGGAGGCGGCGGGGTTGCCGGATTCAAAGCGGCCCGTCGTGTTTCAAGATGCGCTTTCTGGCTGGCCAAAATTCCGGCAGTTTTTCTATAAAGAATGGTAATTGAATTTTTCGTGAAAATTCAATTATTTATTAGGTAATTGAATTAATTTCTAAGTAATTCAATTACTGTATAAGTAATCAAATTACTTTTTAAGTAATTAAATTACTTGGGATTCGTAAAAATCAATTACAATTACATTATCCTATTAATTAATAATCGAAATACAATTACTAAGAAGTAATTGAATACGATTTTTTAATTATTTTAATTCAATTAACGACAGCTCTGGTCCTATGTTACATTATGCCATTCATGTTAAAAAATGCTCTTTAAATTTCTCTTACCATCATTTTCATTTTAAATAGTTTTTTATATCTAGTAAATGTTGACTAAATTGACGCCCATAAGTTAAGAGTTTTTTTTATATTTGTAAAAATTATTTTGAGGTCCATTCTCCATCCGGCGAGATAATCCAAAAGATATTTTTACTAAAGTGCTATGTATAAGAACGCTCAAGAAATTACATTTCTCATTTGTAAAGAGTCCACGTACCAATTTTAGGCAATTTAAAAATTCGATAATAAGACATCCCAATAATTAACAAATCTACGTAACAGGCAATTGCTCTATTAAAAAAAAACAAATTTTGTATTTTGATAGGGCAATATAAACCTATTTCATTTAATAGCACATTTCAATTCAAAAAATATGTGCAACTAAAAAATTTAAAGTTTATTCCAGTCACTAAAAAAATTCGTTAATGGTAGTACCTAGCACTAAAAATAAATGGATAAGCCGAGTATTAACAAAAAACAGCTTTAATGAAATTTTATGGTATTGCTACTTTAACGCGCTTATTTCTTAGTCAATTCATATTTTAGTCTTATTGTCAAACCGTAAAATAAATCGCTTTCGGATATCTTGGAAAGAACACATTCTTGCAGGACGTAGACGTGTAATTGAGAACATTCAGTTTGGGTGCAATTTACAATAAATTACGTGCCTGTGTCGAATTTATATGAGAACATTTACGATCCTAACATTACATGGGGACTGTCCGGTTAACACTTGGTACAAACTGTGCTAATTTGATTTTTTCGGCAATCATTTAATTATGAATATTATTAATATGCAGTGTGTCCCAAATTGGTGGGGAATGTATGGGGATCTTGGAAACCACGATAGATAGAAAATCAGTTAAATGGGGAAAGTTTTGGACAATTATGTTAGTAAGCTAATTTCGTTTACTACATGGCTTTATCTATTCAGGTTTTTGAGAAATTAAAAAAAAACCTGAAACATGCATTTTCGAAAATCGGCCATATTTTTTTTATAAGTAAAAATTTTTCAAATCTGTAAAAACTTCTTCAAAGCAACTTTTTTTGTAGAATATGACCGAGTAGTCAATTTTTATTTTTTACGTTTCGGGTTTTTAGAATCATCATCAACTTTACATTTTTATATGGGCGCCATATTGGATTTTTTCGCAGCCAAATAGTGTTTTTTTATTCTTATTTCAACAATGTATAACATGTTATAGTTTAGGAGTTTATAACCTCATCTACTTCAAAAAACAAATATTTTCTCAGTTGGCCTTGATTCCGGCGAATGTCATCTAGCGTCATTATCGAGTTAGCTCGGGTACGTTATTAAAAATTTTTAACTTTATAAAATGGTTAATTATTTAAAGAAAAACTTGATATTTTGCAACGTTATTGCCAAAGCAATAGAAATGTTAATATAGCTGCGCAAACGTATTTCGACAATTTTCCTAAAAGGCAGCATTCTAAACTAACATACTTTCGAAAACTGTTTACAAATTTGCTTGAATTCGGAAGTTTTATAAAACCACGACCTAAGAAGTACGTTGAGGAAAATCGACAACAAGATGCTGCAGTTATCCAACATTTTAAAGAAAATCCAACATCTTCAGCCAGGGATGTTGATAGAGAATTCCACATACCTAAGTTAACCATTCATAGGGTAGTTAGGACTATTTAAAAAATATCGTTAATATGTTGAAAGAAATGGACAACATTTTAAAGTTTAGGTCCTTATTTTACATCTTTATTTTAGTATGAATATTAGTTTAGCCACTTTTCATTGTTTTTGTTTTCACTTGTTTCAATTAACTTGTTACGTGTAGTTTTGTTGTAACAGGGTATTAACGTTATAGCTATGTTCGCGAAACCCGTTTCTGTAAAATATCTGTTCAGCTTATCTTTTTTGCCAATTACTAATATTTTATTGTTTACAAAAAAAATGACGTTCGCCGGAATCAAGGCCAACTGAAAAATATTTGTTTTTTCAAATAAATGAGGTTATAAACTCTTAAATTATAACATGTAATCAGTAATAAATTATAACATTGTTGAAATCAGAATAAAAGGCACTATTTGGCTGCGTAAAAATCCAAGGTGGCGTCCATATGAGAAAATAAAGATAATGACGATTATAAAAACCCGAAACGTACAAAATAAAAATTGACTACTCGGTCATATTCTACAAAAAAAAAGTTGCATTGAAGAAGTTTTTGCAGATTTGAAAATTTTCACCTATAAAAAAAATAGGGCCGATTTTCGAAAATGCATGTTTCAGGTTTTTTCAAAATTTCTCAAAAACCTGAATAGATAAAACCATGTAGTAAATGGACTTAGCCTACTAACATAATTTTCCAAAACTTTCCCCATTTAACCGATTTTCTATCTACCGTGGTTTCCAAAATCCCCATACATTCCCCACCAATTTGGGACACACTATATACAAAATCATGCAATAATATCCCTTATTATTGCGTGATTTTCCATTAACAAACGATCTTAATATAGGCAACTGAAAGTACACACAAACAGTACGCGATATTAATGAGACATCACGCGACGACGAGTTTTGTTGTAACCTTCGAGCATATACCTGCTAGAGGCAACCTTGAGAAAGGTTGTGCTCTTATCTTATTTCTCTCTCGCACGCTTGTTCGTGTGGCAAGGCTGCCATCTAGTAGGTATATGCTGGAAGGTTGTGACAGATCGTGGTCTTGTATTGAAACAAACATGGTTTCTTAAGAAGATTTTTTGTTTGTCATGAGATAGATGGCATCGTGGCGTCACTAACCACAACTAAATGCACGTATTAAGTCTATTTAACCATGTCATTAGAAAAATAACCATTATCTGTCAAGTCAGTTGCCTAAAACCGAAATATATACATTTAGAAAAATCTCAAAAAGTTATGATTTTCTAAATTTAATAACAAAACGATCGCAATTGTAACTTTTTTAGATGTAATTTCTGATCAAGATACTATCAATTTTTTTGAAAATATAGCCGCCTGACTTTTTAAATCAATATACAAATGCTATTCTGGACTGTCAAAAACAAATATTAAAAGATCGACATGTATAATGTGTCACAAGTCCCGCGTTTATTACAATGGCTGGCATGATGATCCTTTTAGTTATTATTCGTTATGCAATTTTTTTTTGGATTTTGTTAAACAATTCATCAAGAGTTGCTAAAAAATTCTAAATATAAATAATTTGATTACAATACTAGAAGAAGATTTAAAAAATTCGAATTTTGAGCATGGGACGAAATGTGTTTTGAATATGCGGCTGCAGCAATGCTACATATTTTTTTTTTAAGAAAACGATAAATTAGATTAGATGAGATTAGATTATTTTAGCGGAGATGGCAAAAATGACCTCCACCACTGCAACCTTACCAGATTTATTGTGGTTTTACCTATCATTCTTTAAAGTACCTTGTCCAGGCCCGTCTTCTTAACTAGACTCCAGAGTCTTGACACTGGCCATTCCATATATCTTGCCGGTTTTGGCTTTTCCTCACCAAGCCAAGTAAACCTAAGCCTACATAGTGCTTCGCAGTGGCACCACACATGTACGGCTGAACCTACACAGGTTATCCTCCACCAGGCTTATTCTTTCCAGGTGCTTGTTGAGTTTGTAATGTCCTGTTAGTTGACCTACCGTTATCCTTACGACCTTACGACTGAGTCTCAGTAGGTCCGATGTAAACTTGGCTGAGCAGGTCTTATTGAACTGTTTTGCCTGTCGTTGTCCTAGTGTTTGTACCCACCAGCTTTGAAACTCTCTGTCCACCCAATTCTTAATAGATGCTTTAAAAAGGCCTGCCGAAATTCCACAGAATGGCTCCGGACCTATCATTTTCATGGCTGATCCTTTTTTGGCTAGGTCGTCATCCTCTTCGTTACCTGGGTGGCCCTCGTAGCCTGATACCCAGGCTACCGTAAGTTTGTTTGCCAAGCCGACTTTGTCCAGGGCCTGTATACAGTCCCCGACTAGTTTGGAATTAACTTTTGGAGAACTGACGGCCTTTAGGGCCGCTTGAAATCGTTACCTACAATCTTTAGATGGGTAACACCATAAAAATACTTTTAAAACTTTAAAAACGATTTAATTAAACTGGCACTTTTTCTCAAATTTTAGGCATTGAAGATCGGGAGTTAGTTTTCAAATATTTTTAAAAGACGCCGTTATGCTCAGAGTGCAAAAAAAGCAAATTATTGTCAATTGACAATTGAGAGAGTTTAACGAATTAAGAATTATTAAGTTCTAAAAGGGTTTTCTAGGACTAACAGGGTGTTATCTGGAAGAGCAGCGGCACAGAAAAATTCGATAGAACGATAGATTACCAAGTACGTGGCCTACGAGAACGGTTCCTGCATCAAATCAATAGCAAATCAGTAAATTATAAAATCTGGGTGGAAAAAAGATATATTTCCTTAAAAGGAAGTTTAACCACACTGGCTCTAGGTTTTCTCTAGTGATCATTAGATATAAGATGAGCATAATTAGGTCGAAAAAATTGTAGAACCCGATTATACCAAACTTTACAACACTTTCGAATTCGAGACTTCAGCTGAAGAAAGCATAATACTGGAATACTTTAAAATGGTCAAATAAATATTTTACCATAACTTCCAGCATATCCTAATTTAAACCATAAATCCATAGAATATTACGAGTAGATTAATCCTAAATCTAACACAATCTCCTTTAACACACACTGTATTTTATATAAAACTGATATGGTCAAACATAATATACCCCAAAAGAATATTGACCATTTAGAATCATGACTAGGTATATTCTCTTCTTAACACTCTTCACCTTAGTCTTCTCACTTACCAGTGAGCTCCACTCTACTCAGTACTTTATTAAGTTTTCTACTCAGTACTCTTCTCACTGACTCGTGAACTCTAGTTAGTCCTCTTTCACTCACTCGTGGACTCACTCATTCTTCTGAGTACTCATTCATCTCACTTATCTTACACTCCAGGAATACATCAGGATCAATACCACAGTAATATTAATTTTAGGCTAAAAACCTAACTATCAACAGCTAATGCACTTTTTTTGTAATTTAAACATTAAAACCTTTGGTTCAATAGATGATATTTGCTTTAAATTTTTAATTGGTTTTATTTGGCTTACCACCTGACACCAGAATAATTTGTCGTTATTGTTTTTTTTCCTTTCGCCCTTTAATTTTAAAAATTATTAGATGTTTTTTTTTTGTTGTGCACTGGTGTGTATTCGCTCAAGCAAGCTTCTATAACACTGTAACGTAAAAAAAGGTGGCGTATAACAACTCATCTTTTTATGATTGGGAGTTTCACGACACCTAAGCCTGCTTTGCGTGAAGTACCTTCAAGGCTCATTAAATTTTTGTGTTTTTCTTTTTTAAATAATTTGTTGTATTTTTAGTCATTCTAATTTTATTTTAAACACTACTTTAAAAAAAGTTCTCACTATTTCTTACCCTGAGCTGCGGGTAGATTTGCACGCACACCTACAGCCTGCTTTGGCGTGAAGCTAGCCTGTGCACAGGCTCATTAAATTTGTTGTAGTTTTTTTCTTTTTTTAAATAATTTGTGTGGCTCATCATAGTCATTCTAATTTTTATTTTAAACACTACTTTAAAAAAAGTTCTCACTATTTCTTACCCTGAGCTGCGGGTAGATTTGCACGCACACCTACAGCCTGCTTTGGCGTGAAGCTAGCCTGTGCACAGGCTCATTAAATTTGTTGTAGTTTTTTTTCTTTTCTTTTTTTAAATAATTTGTGTGGCTCATTATAGTTACACTAATTTTTATTTTAAACACTACTTTAAAAAAAGTGCTCACTATTCCTTACCCTAAGCTGCGGGTAGATTTGCACGCACACCTACAGCCTGCTTTGAAGTGAAGCTAGCCTGTGCACAGGCTCATTAAATTTGTTGTAGTTTTTTTCTTTTTTTAAATAATTTGTGTGGCTAATCATAGTCACACTCATTTTTATTTTTATTTTTTATTTTTTTGTATAAAAAAGTGCGTGGCAAATTTTTTCATTGTTAGATGTAACAGTGGATTGGATCAGTTTATCAATTTCATAATGAGATAAAATTTTAATAATTTGCTAACAGTTTCTTCCTGACTATGTACACAAAATAATATTAAAATATAATTAATTTTATTATACTATTTTAGTGAGCAACAATAAATTAAAAAAAACTAAAGCTTTTAATATTGTCTATATTACATTTTCGTGACCTATTAATTTTTAATTATTTTTCGTTTAATCAAAAATTGCGTTCGCCCATTCGTCTGACCTGTCACCAAAGGCAGTTAAATAGTCATGCCTCCGCCTTATTGTTGGGCCGTAAAATAAACCGCTTTCGGATATCTTAGGGTGAACGCCTGGCTATAAGACGTGGTCTTAGACATAATTGAGGAAAGCCAGGCTGGGTCGGGTGTTTTATAGACAAATTACTCTTGCGGCGATTTCAGGGCACATTAAAACGCCTACTGAAGGTCTTAGCGACTTGCATTGGCTTCTATGAGATTTACAGGTGTTCTTGTTTTACTAAACCTACCCAGACAATACCATTTCTGGCATACTTAAGAGTTATATAGGTAATAAAGCCTGTTTGGGTGGTCGAACAGCTTATTTGTTTTTATTATATTAAAACTGCAGAAATAACATACTTAATTATTAATTGTTGGTTTTTGTATTTTTAAATTACTTGCGAGCACTTTTTTAAGGTTCATAAGGTGTAAATATTTTTAAAAAGTAATCTGATCCTTTGTCCGATGTCAAAAACACACCTTGCGCAATTAGGGCTTCGTACCAAATCTTTATTAACAACAACGGATCTACCAAATGTAATAATATCTGGATCTAAAAAAAATTTACCTGCGTTAAATAAATAATATGCAACACCCTGTAGGACTAAATCTCGTTTTTCTAATTGGTTATTTAAGTGAGGACAAATAACAAAAAAAAACTTTAGTTTTGTCGTCATGAATGAACCTTGCGAAAAAGCAATATTTTTAGTGTTATCTCTGAATTAATACATATTTATCCTGATAGGAACTTTTGTCTAAAAACATTTATGTTAGCAACCATTTACAAGAATTAAAAAAAAATGGAATCCAGGGGTAAAAAATTAAGATGACCAATTACCCATTGATATGGTGTTTTCTTTTTTGTACAAAATTATTTAAATTTTTTTTTTTTTAAGACCATTTGCATAAATAACCCCAAATAAATACCATATTGAAAATTATTAAAATTTTGTTGATAACTTCTACATAAAGATAATATCGACAAATTTAAAAGCCCTTAATTCTGGTCGGTCATGGTTAGTTCTGATAAGTTAAAGCGGCTTTTTATTTTCCCCAATTATATTTCAGACGTGATAAATCACTAAAAGAAGAAACAGTAAACTTTTTTGTTTGGGTAAATAGTTAATACATATATTATTATTAGATTGTTTTAATATCACTATTATCCAAATAAATATTTTATCTTAGCAAATTGTTAAAAGTTAACAACGGTTTAGAATGTTTAACAAAATGTCAGATTTTAACAGGTTGCCTACTAAAATCATTGAATAACAATGATAATGACGTTTTGTTAAACATTCTAAACTGCTAAGTCCATTGCTAAATTTAACAACGCGATCATCACTCGGCCGTAAAGTCTCTGCATCTTTTATGTGAGCAATAAATGTATTTTCTATTTTTGTACAAAATTGTTTGTGCCAGCATTATTAAGTATCAAGATTATATTTAAAAGTTTATTTTTATTTAAAAAAATAATTTTAGAGGGTTTTAAATAAATTCGGATAAATAAAAATTGTACTAGAGAGCTGAAAATTGGTACGTGGGTATAAAATTTAAAAATATGCAACTTTTCCCTATACCATTTTACGAAGTTTTGAAAGATATGCTTCATTTTTCGATTTTTTGAAAAAATGTCAATTTTGACAGCTCAAAAAAAGTCACGTGATCATTCTAATATACATTATTTTTAAAGCAAAAACTTTAGGCAAAAAGAAAATTTACCCAAATTAATTAGGAAAAAATTTTCCCATTTTATGCGAGCTTTGTATATTAATTAATTTTTTGTATGCTAAACAATATTTTAGAACTTGTACCAATAATATTTCCTTAGTTTCCTGCCATTATCTCAACTGCAAAGTAAATTTCGGCTTTTTTCTTCACGTTTATTATATATCTTTCTGCTTGGCCATTAAATAAATTCTTTAACAAGTTTTTGCATCCCACCTCAAAGTGATATAATTTGATTCAACCGGATTTATCGAAATTATATGCCAAAGTTAAATGATGATACGGCACAGTTATGGTAGATTTGCTACGTGATTGCAAGCCGTTAGTCCGAATGAAAGCCGAAAGGTGCAAAAGTACTAAGTAGGTAGTTTGGAAAATTAGTACTAAACCGAGATTAGGTAAGTGGTTTAGTGCTTTTAACTGTTCATACATGTATTTGAAATTAACACAAACATTATATGGGTACTGATGATTAAGTAAAATGCTTTTCGTATACTGCAAATTAAGCTCAGTGGTATCAGAAAGATAAGAACCAATAAGAAGTGTTTTTCTAAGGCAACAAAAAAAAAACAATTTTTATTAGGAACAAAAAGTGCAATTTTGTTGCTTGTAGCATAAATATATTTTTATTCAGGCTAAGACACTTTGTGTTTGAACAACATATATTATTTTTTAATCCCAATTGAATTAGACAGATAAACAAAAAGTTTTTTTAAAAACAAATAAAGTAAAACACTTTAAAGTTGTTGCTAACTTTGTTTAATTTTGTCAGTTATTTTTTCAAATAATATGACTTTTTTAAAATTATTATTATTATTATTATTATAAACAAATATTCCGAGAGCTGGTGAACAATTTTAAGTAGGTTCTTGAGGCACTTTGAAAATTTGTGCACTTATCCTTGAAGGACCACTAAACATAAAAGTCAAGGTCTGGCTAAAGGGTAGCGACCCCCTTCTCCTTCTTCTTCCCTGGAAGCCGTCTTGATTAACTACCGGAGCAGCCTCATGGGCTTTTTGGGCCTAATCTCCCATTGTTTTTCATATCAATCCTCCCATTAGTCTTGTTCCTTCTACATGTCTGTATAACCCCGAGACTGGTTGGTTGATATATTCCTGTGGGCTCATTTCCGGTTGCCCAAATAATGCCTGTCTTTTGTAATTCAATGTTTTACATTCGCACAGGATATGGTAGGCTGTTTCTTCCCCCTCGTCGCACATTCTGCAACTTGCGTTCCCATTGTATGAGCCTATCTTGTGTAGGTGTCCTCTTAGGTTATCATGCCCTGTTAGCAACCCTACTGTTATGCGAAGTCTTTTCCTACTTTGCCTGAGTAGTTCTTCCTTCGTTCTTCGTGTTTCGGATCCATTCCCTGGTTTGCCCTCGTGCTGTGGTTTTGATCACTACATGGGCAGGTTCTGGCCCAAAGTATGGTGTGGATGATCCCTGTCTCGCTTGCTCATCCGGTTTTCTGTTGCCTTCTATCCCCGAATGTCCTGGTACCCACAAGAGAGTAACTCTGTTGCGTTCTCCCAGGACTTCCAGTCCTTTTTGGCATTCCCATGTCAGCTTGGACGTTACCTTGGAGTTTACTAGTGCCCCTAGTGACGCTTGGCTGTCTGTTATTATGCAGATCCGCTTGTTTTTATAAGCCCCCCTGTTATTTTCTTTTGCACAGAGCAGTAGAGCATATATTTCCGTTTGAAATACAGAACTGTGTGTTCCTAGTGGAATGGATAATTGTGAATCTCTCATTTCACTGTACACGCCCGCTCCAGTTCCCTGCTGGGTTTTGGAACCATTCGTATACCAGATGATGACTCCATCCGTGCCGGGGAGGTCGGGTTGCTGCCACTCACTTCGATCTGGAATTTTTACCTCGTAGTTTTTGTTGAATGAGTATTGGGGAATCATCTGATCTGTTCTCTCGTCCAAGATGTTACCGCCAACCTGACTTTTTATGTTGTTGTGTCCCAAACTAGCGACCCCCTACCAACCATTGAATTTTTTTAATTGAAGGGTTGGTAGAGGGCTGCTTTCCTTCAGCCATACCTTAACTTTTATGTTTAGGGGCCCTTTAAGGACAATTATACAAATTTTCAAAGTTCCTCAAGAACCTACTAAAAATTGTTCACCAGCTCGTCTACTATAAACAAAATGTGTAAATCGATGATGAGTTCCTAAAAGGATAAACTTCCTATCGAGGCGGCAACAAGCTGAAAATATCTAGGTACATAGGTAAGGAAAGCCTAAGGAAGGTGAAAAATATTTTATTTTATCTCATACAGTGACTAAAAGTGGCTTAAAAAAGAACGTTTGTCGAATTTGACCTTTTTAAAAAATCCCAAATATCACGGGACTATTGATAAAAAATATAAAGTATTAATATACTATACAAACAAGGGCGGATTCAGAAAATCTTTACGGGGGGGGCGGTCTTAGGCAGAATAACCGGGGGTTGAGGGGTATTTGTATTGCAATATCCCTTATCGTAGAAGAGGCCCGAGGTCCGGGGGTCCCTCGTTCAGTTTAGCTAACCGTCTGGCTCCACTTGTTGTAAATTGCAAATTACGATATACCTAGTCCAGAAAACGAACCATTGCATAGAATGACTTGAAGTTTTGACAGTAGGTAGGGAATAGTTCAAGGATCAAAATCTATATCATGCCAAAGGGCACCTTTACCTTGGGGATGGTTGCCAAACCATCTCGAGGGTGGAATTTTTGTATATTTTGACCAAAGATAGAAAATGATTTCTAAGCAAAATATGTTCTATGCATTTTTTTTTTTGTAAAATGCATACTTTTCGACTTATTCGCAATCAAAAGTCAAAGTTTTTCGTCAATAAAATCTACGTTTTTAATAGTTTTTTACAAATTACTCGATAAGTATGCATTTTATCCAAAAAAGCTGTAAATAACAAAATTGTAGCTTTTAAAAAAACGAATAAAATGGGTTTTTTGTAATTGCTGTGAGACCACTACAATCCAAGTTGTGGTTTGTTAAATGTTAGCTGTTATTTATCAAACACAATATTTTACAGTTCCAAAGGCAAATAACGCAAAATCTACGTATTTTTCTAGGAACACTAAAAAAAACCTTTTTGGAGCATTTGCAAAGACCTTTTAATTTTTTTTAAAAAGGTATATATCATAAAAATTGAGTTAGTTGTTATTAAAATAAGGTTAGATTAAATTTTTTGAGTGCAAAAATCTTCAAAAACAACCCCCTAATTACCACTCTAATTAAAATGAGTCGGAGCCCTTTTTCAATTCTCTTTATTTATATATCATAAATACATTTTAACATTTTAACCAATTTAAATTGCTTAATTTTGAAAAAAATGCAACTGCAAGTGAAAATCAAATTTCAGAATTTTAATAAAAAATGACCTTTTCTTTAAAATAACTCAAAACCTAGGGGAGATACGTAAAAACTACTAAGATATTAAATTGTACCTCTTTAAATTACAAACATTTTGCTTTTTTTAATTTACTGTATGACGGAAATTAAGTGAGATATAAAAGTTTAAAACGCGTGTGTATAGACGAGCACCACCTTGTTTCAGCCCTTTAGACTAACCCCTTTAAAAAAGTAAGGGTTTTGACCAGGTTTAATATATAGGACCTTATAGCTCTTAAAAAAAACAACATTTTTTTAAAAGAACTTTTTATCACATAAACTGAGTTCTGCTTAAAAACCAATTTTATGGAGCATTCTAAAACCACAAATACATTTTTTTGTAAATATATTTTCATTTCAATACATTTTTTTATGTTATTGTACGTATTTTTTATATTTTATTTATTAAATATAATTTTTTTATTAATACATAATAGGGGTTACTTTTAAGGGTTGAATTATTTCAACTAATATTTAAAGGATCAAATATTTATTATTTAACTTATTTGAGCCAAGTTTTATTTGATTTAAGCTTAAATATGAAAGTGAAGTAAGTTTTGAAGGTTTTGGTAACAAGGGGCAGTGTTCACCCCCTAAAAAATAAAAAAGCGCTCATAGGCGTAATGCGCACTTTAAGGTTGAGTCGAACTTAATTCCAAATTTTTATGCGATTGGATGCATTTTATAAAAAATCCGCGGTTTTGTATTATTTTTTGCATTGTAATATTGTAAGGGGTGGATTTTTGAGAATTAAAAAATTACAAAATTAATTTAGTAATACTTTTGAGCAGTCATATTTTTTTATTCCAAATCTGTGACAATATGTTAATTTTTCTAGGGTAAATAATTGTTTTTTATTAAATCATAATAAGGGTTGATTTTTAAGGGTTAAAATATATTTAAAAATATTTCAAAAAAATAAATACCTATTTTTCAACATATTTCAGCCTAATTTTATGTGACTTAAGCTTTAATATTAAAGTTTTGAAGAAGGGTAATTTAAGCTTAATCCCAAATTATCATTAAATCATAATAGGGGTTGATTTTTAAGGGCTTAAATATTTCCAATTATGTTTCAGAGAAACAAAATACCACCTATTCCACCTATTTAAGTCAACTTAAGCTTTAATATATAGTTTTATAGGTTTTAGCAATAAAGGGTAGTTTTCACCCCTAAAAAACAAAGAGTGCCCATCGACATAATATAAATTTTGAAGGGGAGGGTTAGTTAAGCTTATATAAGCATATTTTTATGCAAATCAATGCATTTTGAAAAAATTGCCAGGTTTTGAACTTTTTTTCAGCTTCGTTTCCTGAACTAGTAGGCTTACGTATTATAGCGACCACATTATTTTTTACAAATAACTAATGCCTAAACAAATGTTATAGGCAACAAAGTTTTTAATTAATAACTAACTATGTACCGTAACAACAGTTGCGGCCTTATATTTTTAACTCGTTTTTTTATTTTTCCCCTTTTTTTGGCTGACGGGGGGGGCGATCGCCCCTCTTTGAATCCGCCATTGTATACAAAGGTGATTTTTACAATACTTGCAATAGTAATATGTACCATGTTTGTCAAGCAGCCTCACTATTAATAAAATACATCAGGTAAAACATAAACTATATTTTGTGTAATATAGAAAACCTAGGCGCAATCCACCTGCTTTACGACCAATGCGGAAATCCGTTATAATTTGTAACACTACGCTATAACGAAAACCACGTGGTAGGCGGTCAACCAACTGGATTCGAGCAGTATGCCTCTACAGCTGTAACAGAGTGTAACGCCTTAGCGCAAATTTGGAATATCTCTTTAGTTATTCTTTCAAGTAATCATAATTTGTAGTGTCGTAACGACATCATTCTGGAATATTTTCCTTTAGTTATTAGTAATTTATTTAGATATAGGTGCTCCACTAACTATTTTATAGGTTATGTTATTAATTTTAACTATTAAATCCGGCCAAACCACTAACTTTACAAATAGTATACAATAAGATAACAGAAATAGACCACCAAACAAACATAAGAATCCTGAGTCATTCAGTCTAAACAGACAATAAAATGGTGTTGGCAGGTTTGTTTAACAGTCCAGTTTAAATAAACTACCTAATTTTATGTTTGTTTTACAAATAAATAAAATCATTTTCATTTCAAAACCTTTAATGTTGCTAGTTTTTTTTTACATTTTGACTAGTCGTCATTTAATTGTACTTCAACATATCGTACATTGTATGACTCTTCATCACAGATATTTTTCTGAACTGTCCACATATAGTCACATTGGAAACTACGGTAAAAGGTCGGGAAACGCTGGACTTGACGAGACCACTTGTCCCTTATGTATTTTGGGACGCTGATTACGAAAATGAGAACTTGCAGCAATGGTCGGAACATCCCTAAAATTGCAAAAAACGCCCCTAAATAGGGGAAGGCTCTGGAAAAAATGGACCCTCATTTTCGTAATCAGCGCCCCAAAATACATAAGGGACAAGTGGTCTCGTCAAGTCCAGCGTTTCTCGACCTTTTACCGTAGTTTTCAATGGACTAATAAACTTAGCGTAGGTAAGGCTAATTACGAAATTTGAAGATTTGGTAAAAAATACCCCCGCATGCAGCAGTCTAGACACTTGAAGAGTTACGCAGGAAACAAGCTGAGACTTTGGGCTCTTTGGCATCTGGACTGCGAAAAATACCGGTGAGTCAAGTTTTGATGGTGTTTGGTTTTGAACTGCTAAAACGAAAATGTTGCTTTGTAGTTCTATAATTTCGTAGCGGAAAAAAATCCTTTAAAGACAAAGTATCCCCACAACTCTGGTGGAAGAGAAGAACGGTTTCTTCTAAACAAAACTTATTAAAGATAAACAAACTCTGCTCCAACTCATGTAAAAATGATATTTGTAACGTAAAAAGTAATTCCCCAAACATGGAGATAGTAATCCAAATAGTGTTTTATATAAGAGATACAAAAAATATAGGTTTTAAAAAAGTTACATTTTACGCAATGCAAGCTTTTCGAAAATTGTTGCGGCATTTGATTTTTATACCAAATGCGTTTGTATTAATAACGGTCCTACGAAAATTGGTATCTCTGAAGTGCCTAAATGCTAAGTTTCAACTTTGTTTCTGTTTTTAACTCCTGAAAACGAACTGAGACCCTTTTTTGCAATTTTATTTTCTTTCTGCATGAACTCTTGAAACATTTTTTACGCCTAATTAATTAAAAATAAAGTTACAAAAAATACTGTCAAAATTTTGGTTTACTTATTAATCCTAACCATTAATAACTATTTAACTGACAAGGATATTAATTAGTAAGGATGAAAGGGGCCATTTAACGCGCGTTTAAGGTTTAGATCATTAACTGCCAATTACCTGACAAAATTACCAGTGTTGATATGACAAGGTTATATTAAGTACAAAGATCAAAACCAAATTTTGTGGACATTTAGTTTTTAATACTAAAATCGTTTATTAATAAAAAATCATGCTTTAATGAGGGCTATTAATGGATGATCATTATACATATAAAGTAAATGATCGCCGAAAAAATAAGTTTTAATTATTCTTTATTTAAAATAAATTAAGTGCATATCACAAAAAATGTTTACTATTTTCATGGAGCATAACAATGACTTTACTGCAGTGTACAATATTAAGTTATGAACGTAATAAATATAAAATGCAGCACCTGTTCCTATGTTTAATTATATTTTTTTACACTAAACAGCCATTTTGCAACTCTATAATAGCCATTGTTAATTGTCCTCTGCGTATAAAGTGCAACAATAATAAAAATAATGGCTTATTGTAGTTATTTGAATGAAACGTAGTTTTTCTATTCATTGAGAAGTATGATTCATTAATATAGTTTGTAAATTAAATCTTTACGTGTAAAATTAAATGCTGATAACTTTACCTAAATATATTACTGGTGCATTTTTTTGATAACATTAGTAACTTATCACCTTAGAATAAATTTCTAAAGCTGCCTCAAGGGAAGGGTATTGCAGTTATCCCTTTCACCTAATATTTAATTAAGATTTGACTGAGGCATTACAAAACCTATCAAAAAAATTACATTTTAATGCAATAATTTGGGGTCTTTTTTACTACGTCTACGCATTTTTATGTCTAAAATATAATTGGGGAAAATATAAAGCCGCTTGCTAACCAGAACTAACCATGACCAACTAGAACTTAGAGCTTTTGAACTTGTCTAAATTATACCTACAAAATTTTAACAACGTATTAGAAAAAACCCGGGGAATATATAATTACACTTTTAAAAAAATTATAACTTCTACCATATCAAAAATTATAAGCCCTAAGTTCTAGTCGGTCATGGTTAGTTCTGGTTAGCAAAGCGGCTTTTTATTTTCCCCAATTATATTTTAGACGTGAAAATGCGGGGACGTTTAGGAATATAAAATAATTATTATTCCACTTCTTTTAGTTTAAAGTCAGACTTTAACTAAAGAGCAAAACTAAAAAAAAAATTTTTTATTTTTTAACTCAAAAAAAATAGAAAGGATCCTATCAAAAAAACTTATATAAAATAAGGGCCAAGTTCCTATCCCAAAAACTCGGTCTCTTAATGTAGTTAATTAATTTTAGGGACAATTTTTTTTTCGAAATATTTTTAAAAAATTATCATTATGGTTATGTTTAAATATAATGCATAATTAGAATCATGATGTTCTTAACTTATAGGCTATGTTGATTTGTAGGCCCAGGGCTTGTGACGTTGTCAGTTAAAAAGGACTTACAAAGTTATATGTTTAGCTAATAGACTATACTGCTATATTGTTTAGATTTAACTAATATTTAATTGATCAGGGTATAGTCGAAAAATGCCTTACACTGTATAAAAGAATTAATTTTTTAGTTAATCCACGATTAAATATTTTAGAGATTTTTTACCCACACACATTTTATTAGGCAAAACATTTTAAAAATCACAAATATAATTTTTGTATTTTTAAAATCTCTTGCTATACGGTATTATTTAAATTAAAAGTTTTTTAAATTTTGTTTTTTTTTACTTTAAAATTCTTTTTAAACATTTTTTTATTATTAACACAATTCTAAAAAAATGAAAAAAAAATAAATTCCATTTTTTTAATATAGCAACCTCAAAGTTTACTTAATTTTGCTTTTGTCGTTCATTAAACAAATTTGGGGATATAAAACCTATTTAAAATTATAAAATCCATTTGTTTAAAATTTTATTTACGTTTCTGCATTTAAGATATTTTAAGTTTGAATTTTATACAAATACAATATACTTAAATATTTTATTATTTATAAAACACTTATAGCAACTTCTGATATAAGACTGTGAATGAATAAAATATACCTTATTTAGCCTCTGCTAATAGAGAACTTACTTTGCTTTTACAATTTTTTAAAATATTAGATGTGAAAACTAAGATTTTTGACCGTTTTATCTCTGCCTATAGCAAAGCTGAGCCTACAATGTAAAGGTGTGTATCCATTTAACGAGGGTGCCGCCCGAGGCAGCAGCACGTGGTTTATTAAACCTGGTTCGAAAACGCCAGTGTTTGCCTTGCCACGTGCACCGGTTTGATATCCACTTTCCACGGCAATGATAACGAAAACGCCTCGCGCGTCAGTCGAGCTAAATGGATAAGCACCCTAATATGCACACATTTTAACTTACTGATATGGTCGTTTACCTTTATATACATGATTACGAACAAAATTATAATTAAGCATAATCTATATATTTTTCGAACTTTAAACATCATATTTATTTACTAAAAGTGCCAAAATTATAAGTACACTTTATAAAAATAACCAATTAATTTATTTGTATAACAAATCAAAATCCCTTTTGAACATAGTTTATTTTAATTAAGCTTCCAACTATTAAACCAAAATTCTAATTTCCAGTATTCAATTAAAATATTTACTCGTGGTCTTTCAATATTACGTCCTAGATTTATTAGTTAAATTTAGCTAGAAGTCTGTAAAGTTCAAAATATCTAAGTTGGTTCAAATTATTAAATAACCAAACACAAAACCGTACCCACTAAAATACAGATTTATTGTTACGGATTATTGGGTTTCAGTTTTGGATCCTAGGTATCTTGAACCTTACCAAACATTTTTAACCATCTTTAACCGATTTACATATTAGCAAATAACTCCAGGAACATTGCGTAAGGAATCTATTAGTGGTATTAAATGGGCTAAGTTTTTTAATAATTTCAGGTCCAGGTCCTAAAGTTGTTAAAAGGGGACCAAGTAAGAATACATGGAAAAAACTTAAATATATTAGGTTTTTTTGAGACTCAAAAAATTTAAAAACATTATTTTTTTATAATCCAGTTTTATGCACTCCACATAAGGATGGGGCTAATAATTCCTTATATTTTATTTGTTACTATTATAAGGGCTATATTTTTTGTTTTGCAGGTCCATTTTTATCAAAAAATAAAGTAGACTAATCAAAAAGCTGACCCAGTTTTTTACAATTATGTGTTGGTCAGATTTCTTCTTTAGAGTTTAGCTTAGTATTTTGTATAAATTGGTTGGTTGGTTGGTTGGTTAGTTTAAGCGGGGTTTTTCACGTCCCCATATTTAAACCGCTACTTTCCAAACAGTATTTGACTTTGGTATGTCAGGGCACTGCAGTTTCATATTATTTGTGAGTATGTTGCCTTCTCCTCCTCGCGGAGCGTGGATGTTGTGGGACCGTCGTGTATGCCCATTTTCTGGCCCACTGAAATTGTTAGATCAACCGGCTCAAACTTGCATAAGTGATATATGATTAGATTATTTGAGCGGAGATGGCAAAAATGACCTCCACCACTGCCACCTTGCCAGATTTATTGTGGTTTCTCCTATCGTTTTTAGAGTACCTTGTCCAGGCCCGTCTTCTTAACTAGACTCCAGAGTCTTGACACTGGCCACTCCATATATCTTGCCGGTTTTGGCTTTTCCTCACCAAGCCTAGTAAACCTAAGCCTACTTCTTCACAGTGGCACCACACATGTACGGCTCTTTCTTTACCTCCTGGCAGAACCTACAGCTATCCTCCACCAGGCTTATTCTTTCCCGGTGCTTGTTGAGTTTGCAATGTCCTGTTAGTTGACCTACCGTTATCCTTTCACTTAACGACTCTGGCTCAGTGGTCCGATAAACGGGCCGGGGTCAATGACCTGCTTTGCCTGTCGTTGCCTGGTGTTTGTCCACCAGCTTTGAAACTCTTCTACCCAGCCCCTTTATAAATGCTTTAATAGGCCTGCCGAGTTCCCAGAATGGCTCAGGGCCTATCATTATATATTAAGCTCAAAATTCAATTCATTGTATTTACATTATACAATATTATATTCTTCAGTTTTTTCCCTTTAAAAGGATCCCGGAGACAAGTTAGCCAGGGTGGAGAGCCAACGACTATATATTCAGTTTTAATTTTTCTGCAAAGGTCAAACTCCCGCGTACCACCGGTGCTGGCTAGTGCTGGGATATCGTCACAAAACATCGATGTTGATCTCTCAATCACTCAAAAAATTGATATTTTATTTTCGGAGCCAGAAAAATTAGGTTTTAAAGTCTTTTTTTTATTAAATATTAAACATTAAAAGGTAAATATTAATGTTAGTGTCATCTAACATCGATGTTAAAAACATCGAACATCGACAACAAAACATCCATAAACGTCCCAAAACTTATTTAGCCCGGTGGTGCGTAACAGCCCTGCCTGCTTCCCCAAAAAAGTACGTTGAATGGAACTGAGCAGTCCTTTAGTATATAGTCTTTGGGGCCCAAGAGCTAGTGGCCCTCTTAGGGAAAAAAAACAGTTTTTTATTATATACATTAGGTCGTTTCCCAAGTAACCTTTAAAAACAAAAACAGTTTGATATTGCTTTAAAAGTTTAAAGGTAAATTTTACTTTAAATTTTTTTTATTTTAAAAAATAATAAAAAAATTAATATTATTGGGTTTTATTTTTTCGCAGAAAGGGGCCAAAAAAACCGCGTATTTACCAGGTATACCCCAAAAACCAAGTTTTTCCCCTTGGGGTTTTGGGGCATTCATCATTCTGTCATTCTTTTCTCTTTTATTTATATTTTTTTACACACAAATTTTTTGTTATATTCTAAACATTCTTTTTTTAAAAATAAATAATAAAATACTATTAACATATAATTTGCAGCTAGATATCTTTATTCATTTTTACTAGTAGTATCCTTTTCTAGTTCTTTTGGGTTTTTCGCATTGCCTTTTTTCCCAAATGCCGGGAACTCAGAGAGTTCTCCCCTTTGTAACGGGCGTTATACAGGCATTCCATCTGTATCCTAGATGTAAAACAGTCGAAATTCAAGGCTTGTGTGCAGCTTTTTTTGCCTCTGAACTATCTTATTACCAAAAAGGGCTCTGACATGGATGGGGGTGTCCTCTTTGTCCATATATCAGGATCAAAACTGATATTATATGCTTTATTAAAATTATAGACCACAGTCCTGTGATCTGATCATTTTCAAGAGCTTTTCGTCAATAAGCTCTGTTATCTTGTGAGACCATATTTTTATAACATGTGCTTTCTCACGTGTGGTAGTTTTCATTTTATAGGTGTATTTTGAATGAAACAGCAGTTTTTCTATTCATTGGGAGTATGATTAGATAATATAGTTTGTAAATTAAATCTTTACGTGTAAGAATTAAATGCTTTGATAACTGAACCCTAAATATCCATATTACTGGTGCAATTTTTTGATAACATTAGTAACTATCACTTAGAATAAATTTTAGAAAACTGCATAGGTGAAGGGTAGTGCAGTTATCCCTTTCACCTAATATTTAATTAAAGTTTGACTGAGGCATTTCTAAAGAGCCTATCAAAAAGAATTACATTTAATGCAATAATTTGGGTCTTTTTAATCTCCACATTTTTATATTCTAAAATATATTGGGAAAATAATAAAGCCGCTATGGAACTAACCATTGCAACTAGAGCTTAGGCTTTTGAACTTGTCTAAATTATACCTAAAAAAATTTTAACCCAACAACGTATTAGAAAAACCCGGGAATATATAATTACACTTTTAAAGAATTATAACTTCTACCATATCCAAAAAATTATAAGCCTAAAGTTCTAGTCGGTCATGGTTAGTTCTGATTTAGCAAAGCAGCACTGCAATTATATTTTAGACATTAAGCCTCTGTGAGGACGTATTAGAAAAAAACTCCAAATTATTACCTGATAAGTTGCTTTTAAGTTATAACACTGTCAAGAAGCTCGTGAGCCAAAATATCCGGGGTATGTTTAGACGCTAGTTATTTATTTTGTTTGATAAACAAGAGGTTCGGAAACCAGTATAACTTATGTCATAAAAATTTCTAAAATAGTGGCACAAAGAGCATTTTTGAAGGGAACTCAAAAACTGTTTCCCTATACTTATTTAGGCGCGCGGTAGTGCACCAGCCCACCGCACGAATGTGTGTATTTTACATGAAATGTTTCAGCCTAATTTCCTGCTATTATAACTTCGATCTCGTTTTATATAAAGGGCCGTAATATCGTATATTTAGGGGTATTTTAGAATTTAAAATTCAGGCGGGATCTTATTCACTAAACAAAGCAAATTGCTACATTTACCTATCAAACCCCAGACGGGGCGCGATTTAAGGAATAGTAAAATAATTATTATTCGCACTTCTTATGTAGTTTAAAGTACAGACTTTAACTAAAAGAGCTTCAAAATTTACCTTTTTTAACTCAAAAAAAATAGAAAGGATCCTATCAAAAAAACTTATATAAAATAAGGGCCAAGTTCCTATCCCAAAAACTCGGTCTCTTAATGTAGTTAATTAATTTTAGGGACAATTTTTCGAAATATTTTTAAAAATTATCACGTTGTAGTTTATATGTTTAAATATAGTACCAATTAGAATCATGATGTTCTTAACTTATAGGCTATGTTGATTTGTAGGCCTACGGCTTGTGGCGTTGTCAATTTACAAAGTTATAAGTTTAGCTAATAGACTATACTACTATATTGTTTAGATTTAACTAATATTTAATTAAAAAGGGTATAGGCTTAAAATGCCTTACACGGTATAAAAGGATTAATTTTTTAGTTAATCCACGATTAAATATTTTAGAGATTTTTTACCCACAGACATTTTATTAGGCAAAACATTTTAAAAATCACAAATATAATTTTTGTATTTTTAAAATCTCTTGCTATACGGTAATATTTAGATTAAAAGTTTTTAATTTTGTTTTTTACTTTAAAAATTCTTTTTAAACATTTTTATTAACACAATTCAAAAATGAAAAAAACTAATTCCATTTTAATATAGCAACCTCGAGTTTGCCAATTTTGCTTTTGTCGTTCATTAAACAATTTGGGGATATAAACCTATTTAAAATTGCAAATCCATTTGTTTAAAATTTTATTTGCGTTTCTGCATTTAAGATATTTTAAGTTTGAATTTTATACAAATACAATGGCAAATATTTTATTATTTATAAAACATAAGCAACTACGATATGGACTGTAGATGAATAAATATACCTTATTTAGCCTCTGCTAATGAGAACTTACTTTTTGCTTTACAATTTTAAAATTTTAGAGGGAAACTGATTTTTGACCGTTTTATCTCTGCCATGGAAAGGCTGAGCCTAAAAATGTAAAGGGGGTTATCCATTTAACGGGGGTGCCGCCCGAGGCAGCAGCCGTGGTTTTTTAAACCGGTTCAAACCCAGTGTTTGCCTTGCCAGGGCACGGTTTGATATCCACTTTCCACGGCAATATAACGAAAACGCCTCGCGCGTCAGTCGAGCTAAATGGATAAGCACCTAATATGCAAATTTTTAACTTACTGATATGGTCGTTTCTTTATATACATGATTACGAACAAAATTAATTAAGCATAATCTATATATTTTCGAACTTTAAACATCATATTTATTTACAAAAAGTGCCAAAATTATAAGTACACTTTATAAAAATAACCAATTAATTTATTTGTATTAACAAATCAAAATCTTTTTGAACATAGTTTATTTTAATTAAGCTTCCAACTATTAAAATTCAAATTTTCAGTATTCGGGTATTAAAATATTTACTCGTGGTCTTTCAATATTACGTCCTAAAATTTATTAGTTAAATTTAGCTAGAAGTCTGTAAAGTTCAAAATATCTAAGTTGGTTCAAATTATTAAAAAACCCAAACACAAAACCGTACACTAAAATACAGATTTATTGTTACGGATTATTGGGTTTCAGTTTTGGATCCTGGGTATCTTGAACCTTACCAAACATTTTTAACCATCTTTAACCGATTTAACATTTTAAACCAAATAACTCCGGGGAACATTGCGTAAGGAATCTATTAGTGGTATTAAATGGGCTAAGTTTTTTAATAATTTCAGGTCCAGGCCCTAAAGTTGTTAAAGGGGACCAAGTGGGAATACATGGAAAAAACTTAAATATATTAGGTTTTTTTGAGACTAAAAAAATTTTAAAAAACATTATTTTTTTATAACCCATTTTTATGCACTCCACATAAGATGGGGCTAAAAATTTCCCCTTATATTTTATTGTTACTATTAAAAAGGGCTATATTTTTGTTTTGCAGGTCCATTTTTATCAAAAATAAAGTAGACTAATAAAAAAGCTGACCCAGTTTTTTTGTGTTGGTCAGATTTCTTCTTTAGAGTTTAGCTTAGTTTTTTGTAAAAATTTGGGTTGGTGGTTGGTTGGTTAGTTTAAGCGGGTTTTTCACGTCCCCATATTTAAACCCTACTTTTAAACAGTATATGACTTTGGTATTTCAGTGGACTGCAGTTTAATATTATTTGTGAGTATGTTACCTTCTCCTCCTCGCGAAGCGTCCATGTTGTGGGACCATCGTGTATGCCCATTTTCTGGCCCACTGAAATTGTTAAATCATGGCTCAAACTTGCATAAGTGATATATGATTAGATTTTGAGCGGAGATGGCAAAAATGACCTCCACCACTGCCACCTTGCCAGATTTATTGTGGTTTCTCCTATCGTTTTGATTTCCTTGTCCAGGCCCGTCTTCTTAACTAGACTCCAGAGTCTTGACACTGGCCACTTTCCCTATATCTTTCCGGTTTTGGCTTTTCCTCACCAAGCCCTAGTAAACCTAAGCCTACTTCTTCACGGGGGCACCCACATGTACGGCTCTTTCTTTAGCCTCCTGGCAGGCCTACACATGCTATCCTCCACCAGGCTTATTCTTTCCAGGTGCTTGTTGAGTTTTTCAATGTCCTGTTGGTTGACCTACCGTTATCCTTACGACTTAACGACTCTGGCTCAGTAGGTCCGAGGTAAACTTGGCCGAGCAGGTCTTAATGACCTGCTTTGCCTGTCTTGCCCCGGTGTTGTAACAAGCTTTGAAACTCTCTGTCTACCCAACCCCTTGATAAATGCTTTAAATAGGCCTTCCGAGATTCCACAGAATGGCTCAGGGCCTATCATTATATATTAATGACTACTAAGTTACAATTCATTGTATTTACATTATACAATATTATATTCTTCAGTTTTTCCTTAATCAGGATCCTGGAGACAAGTTAGCCAGGGTGGCCAGAGCCAACGACTATATACTGCTCAGTTTGCCTAATTTGTCTGCAAAGGTCAAACTCGCTCTGACGTCACCACCGGTGCTGGCTAGTGCTGGGATATCGTCACAAAAAAATCGATGTTGATTTTCAATCACTCAAAAATTGATATTTTTTTTTTCCCGGGGCCAGAAAAATTAGGTTTAAAGTCTTTTTATTAAATTTAAACTTAAAGGTAAATATTAATGTTAGTGTCATCTAACATCGATGTTAAAAACATCGAACATCGACAACAAAACATCCATAAACGTCGCCAAGCATTATTTAGCACCGGTGGTGACGTAACAGCCGCTGCCTGCTTCTCCTAAAAAACGTACGTTGAATGGAACTGAGCAGTCCTTTAGTATATAGTCGTTGGGCCAGAGCTAGTGGACGCTCTTAGGGGCAAAAAAAAACAGATTTTTATTATATACATTAGGTCGTTTCCCCAAGTAACCATACAAACGACTAAGCAGTTTGATATTGCTTTAAAAGCTTAAGAGTAAATGTTTACTTTAAATATTTTATGTTTACTTTAAATATAATAATAAATAATAATAATATTATTGTGGTTTTATGTTTTCGCAGAAAGAGGCTTGCAAAAACCTGCTTGATATTTACCAGGTACGCGTAGCCCGCGAAGAAACCAAGTTTTGTCACCTTGGTTTGGTGCATTCATACATTCTGTCGTTCTTTTCTCATTTATTTATATCTTTTACACACTATATATTTTTGTTATATTCTCACACATTCATTTTGTTAAAATACAATAATATACATACTATTAACATATAATTTGCAGCTAGATATCTTTATTCATGCTACTAGTAGTATCGGCTTTTGCTAGTTCATTTGATTTCGCATTGCCTTTTATTCCCAAATGTCCAGGAACTCAGACGAGTTCTACCCTGTTGTAACTGGCGTTATACAGGCATTCCATCTGTATCCTAGATGTAAAACAGTCGAAATTCAAGGCTTGTGTGCAGCTTGTTTGCCTCTGAACTATCGGTATACCAAAACAGGGCTCTGACATGGATGGAGGTGTCCTCTTTGTCCATATATCAGGATCACAGCTGATATTATATGCTTTATTAAAATTATAGACCACAGTCCTGTGATCTGATCTCATTTTCAAGAGCTTTTCGTCAATAAGCTCTGTTGCTCTTGTGGGACCATATTTCCTAGCATGTTGTTCTCACGTGCTGGTAGTTTTCATTTTATAGGTGCTATTAGCGGTCTTCGTTAGGAAGGAAAATATTGGAGAGAAAACTTTTTCAAAACTTCCCCTCGTTTAAAGATAATAAACTTTAGACATAATAGAAAACGGAAAGTCTTTTAATTATTCTTATTTTTGTATGTAAAGTAAACTAGTTATTTAATTTTCTATATACTGGTGTTTAAAATAAAAAATATTATATTAATCTTGTGGATCTAAGTGGATATAAGACTGTCTATAGAAGCAAAAAAGCAGCGCGATTATTGGTTATACAAAATAATTTTAGAAACTTGCTTTGTCATACTCTTAAAATTATTGATTTAAAAGACGCTTTGTTGCAAGGTTACGCTAATTTTTGATTAATCAGGCAATATTTACAAATAGTTCTTGATAGTGATGGATCGAGTGAGTTATTTTTGAAAAGTAAGTATTTTAGTATTCGTTAAAAAATATTCGAATTAGTATTCGAATCCAGGTCCTTGCATTGGTATTCAAATGCTAGACACTTCAATACTGTTATGAATTGGGCTCTGATGCTCATTTGTTGATAGCAATATTTGTGTCTGCCATAATATTGATTTAAGGATTTTAGGAAAAAAATAATTCATAAAATAAGGGATTCCATTTAAATTTTATATTCTTAAATGGGTCCCTTGCATTTTTTTATCTAAAAACACGTCAGATCTATTCATTTGCCTATTAAAGAACCATTTAATCAAATATCTTTACCCAGAAAAAAATTATTTTGGCGTAATTACGATTAAGAGTTCACGCCTGGAACTTTAAAATTTCCGTCAGGCCAAAAAGCAGTGTGACACAAGGATTTCAATATTAGATTCTTTTGCTTCGTTTTTTTAGTGTTAATTAAATATACAACATAATAAATGTAAAGGGTAATTAAACCTTTAAAATCCATCGCAATTACCACAAAAAAAAATACAATCCACGAAAAAACAGCTCCAAAAACTGGTTATTACGAGCAAAACACCTCGTAAGTTATCATGATTACCAACTTTCTTAACTAATGCAACACATTTTTTATTGTTGTAACCATAGTTACTGACTTTTTAAACCAAGTTAATAAGTTTTTTTTTAATGTGATTTTATCAAACGAAAATAAACAGATTAAAGTATCCTACTTTTTAAATAAACAAATAAAAATAGCACTTATCCACTGATTGAAAATCAATCAAAATTCAATATCCGCATTAGCTTCGCTTGATACTTTATTCTTCCGCTTTTATCCGAGATGTAATATTGCAACTTAGCATCGGTCGCCTCTGTCGATTAGGCGCTGTAAAAACGTATGGTCATTGTCAAAAGATATTCTAATAAGTCTAGTCACTGCTTTAAAGACATTGGCCTTAAGTTATAATTCTGTACGTAACCTGCGACGTAACTAGGGTCGTCAATATAAATCGTTTAACGCTGGCATGGTTATTTTTATACGGGAAAACTTTAATAGGATATATATGTGAAATAATTAATCTAATTTATCCTTAGGACATCGAAGAAATGAAACACAAGATTCGAACTAATACAGCAGTTATCGACAGAACAGTAAAAAATATGTTTTGTCGTCCTAAAAATATATTAAAACAAGTTAAAATAATAAAAGTAAATAATAATTTTATACACAAAGGCGAATATCACGCAAAAACTTTCTCCGTGAATGCGATGCGAATCAGGGATGTTGTGAATATTCGCATCCGTATCCGCAGTTGCGAAACTTTCACATCACTTTGGACATCGGCATCCGCTTACGCATCTGCAATAAATCTATGCGGAGTTTCATGCGGATGCGGATGTCGCACAAGTTGCTCTACAAGAAAGAAATTAGGTGGGGCCGGCGAGTAGCGCGTGCCGTCCACACGTGATCATTGACCAATAGGAGCGAAGATTCCGTTCGCTGACAAGTTCCGATTCCGACGGGTTTGTTATTGTGTATCATTTGTTTACGGTAAATCGATCATTACATGATTTACATGTTTAGTTCCGATTAACGTATGAACTCTATAAACATTTCGGTTATTAAGTGTTCCAAGCGAACAATTACTCAGTAGCGTGGGTTTAATTTACGAACCTCGAACGACTTGGCCCCGAGAAGGCGGCAATATTGCTTTGATGAAATATAATGCTCCAATTTTTAACTTTAACACAAAGTAATTTAATGGTTAATAAAATTATTAAATTAATATTATTTTTGCTATTTTACTTCTGCATCTGCGAAAAAATCTGCATCTGCTACATTCCTGACGCAAATCAACGAAAGCACTTTTAAAAACAACTACCGGCTGAGCCTGCTTTCTGGGAGAGGGACTATTAGAATATCTTTCGACGGTGGTGTGGTTAGCCCCTTATCACGGACAAGTTTTATAGTTGAATTTTAAATGTTTGTATTTCTGTTATGGAATTTCGTATACAAAAAATTTTGGCAGAAGCGTTGTTTAGGTATAACCACAACTAACCAGTGAAAAAATATGTGCAAGTGGCCTATTACGAACTTATACATGTACATTTAGTCGTTTTATATATATTTTTTAATTATGAATGAAAACTATAAATAATAAAAATTACATTAAGAAAAAATTAATCGGAAAAATAAAAACAACTTTTATGCCTATTACTGATTAGTTCACGTTGGTAATCTTAACTGAGCAATTTTCAATTTTCATTAAAGCCCTAAGTACTTGAATTTGTAATTTAATCAAAATTAAAAAAATATATATAAATATATATATATATATATATATATATATATATATATATATATATATATATATATATATATATATATATATATATATATATATATATATATATATATATATATATATATATATATATATATATATATATATATATATATATATATATATATATATATATATATATATATATATATATATAAGATGTATATATATATATATATATATATATATATATATATATATATATATATATATACATATATATATATATATATATATATATATATATATATATATATATATATATAAATATATGTATTACTAGTAATAAATCAGAAACATAATACTATCTTATTTTCATAAAATCAATGAGAAAAATGTAAGAGCAAAAATTAACATAAAAAAGTGTCATGACCCGACAACACTAATGTTGCTTGTTTTAGAATACCTAATGTAGATACTCAATTCCCTTATTCCAATAAGTGTATCCGAATACTGCCTTGGTATAAGAGTATGTGAATAGTGACTAGATATTATCATTATAGTCATTACTCGAGTCAGCCTGACTCAGCCCATCACTATTTCTTGACAATTTTGGTACTTCTGTATCTAAGAGCTTTGACGATACATTAAAAACATCACCGTTGGGAACTTATCACCACTCTACCAATTTAAAAAATAAATATTTGTTTGGTAACTATGGAGCCCGTAGCCAGGTTAGACTTCAAGAGGGGGCACAGTCATTTTCAGGGGGGCGAACATTTTTTTTAATGGTTATATAATATTTACTGAGATTTATTTTATTTAATGGTCCCCATATTGTTTAAATAGGTATATACATATTTAGGTATAATAAAGCAAATCTACATAAAAATAAGTTTTTGAATAAAATATAAAAAATATTATAGTTATTCCGTCTTCAGTCAAATAAATATTTAAAAATAAATTTATAATGATACATATAAAAAACAAAACATAATTTCCAACAACAACATGACAACTCAGGAAAGATTATCATGAAAAAAAAAAGGAAAACTAAACTGTCTGGTAAAACATTATAGGTGATAATAATATTTTTAAAGAGTTTGATTTTTCTATTTTTCTTTCATTAAACTTTCGTAAAATTGCATCATATTTAATGAATTTGTTCCCTCTTTTCAAATGCCAATACGAAGATTTGACAACCTTTGGTGTGTCATTGACAGTCGTTGAGTTCGATTAATCCTTGTAAGAAAAGAAAAATTTGACTCGCAAACAGCTGTACTACAAGCAAATGTTCTAGCTGCAGCTAACATATTATATGTATTTTCAAAAGCTAGTTTTGACTGAACATTTCTGAAAACACATTCAAGTTTTCCTTTTTTTCAAATATTGTTTCGCAACATTGAGTTCTTCTTTGCTAGGAAGAGATATTTTAGTGAAGAGAGGTAACCTATCCTTCATAATCTAAATTTTCGGCGGCTTGAAGCGCGTTTATTAGTTCATTATTTTTCACTGAACCTTCGTTTTAGTTCCAATAACATGACATCAGCACTTCAAAAAATATAGATTTCAATCGTGGGAACTTTTAGAAGTACCAGTAGTTTCCATAATAATAAAACCTTTTAGTACAGGATTAATTTTTCTGCGTCGCTTGGATTCTACAGCTGAGTGTTTTCTCCTGTATTAAAGTCACCACTTGACAAATATCACATATTTCGTCATACACTTTGAGACATTTCTAAATTCTTGAATTGATCCAATAAGGAGTTCTATTATCTCTGCGGATTGTCGAAGGTCTGTTTCACGTGCTTGTAATAATTTATCGGCTGGTTCCAAAGTATGTAATAGTTTATTCATGAAAACTAAACTGAATTTAAAATTAGTCCATTGAAACGACATTTTTTAAACCTTCAGCCTCGGCAACACGTCCCCCCTGGAAAATTTTTATCGACCACAGCTTTATTTAACAAAATAATAATTTGAAATTATAATTTTTATATATGACGTCAGGTCACATGTAAATGGCTGACCAGCGTTGCTCAAAGAGTCTGCTTAGGTATGTCCTTCACGTATAACTTATCATGGCACTCTGTTTAAGGGAAGTGGTATAACATAGTGCACTGATCAAAAAAATTGTTTGATTATTGGAATATCAATTGATTTAATTAAAACCAAGTGAAGCCTATGATTAGCACAATGCACATGAGTCAATCAGTTTGGTTTTCTACGGATTTTTGCTTGGACACCTCCATTCTTTCCACTCATTACTGACTTACTCCATCAAAGCACTGGCTAAGCATCCGATTGCTGTTTATTCCGTATTCTTGGAGGTGTTTAATGTTAAGTTAGAAAAGACTCAGCATCTAAATCTGCTGTGGTTTTTATGCAGATAATTAGTTCAAACTTTACCTCTTTTTATATGATACAATGGCTTATTTTCCTATTATTTTTATCTTTTCCCATCTTCAGTAGAGTAAACCAGGGAACGTCTGCATTATTATCAGCAACGATGTTCTACGAACGTTATTCCAGCCATGACTTCTACAACATCATTTTGAATGTCTGGTGATAAATATGGCATTTTGGGCATTTGTTTATGACATTTAGCAAGTTCTGATCTTTTTTCAGAGTAAATTTAAAAATGTTCATAAATAGCTTTTTTTCTTCATGTTCATTGATATCATAGGTACCTCTCATTGGTGGCTCATTACAGCCAGAAGTTGGATAATCTCGGCAATACAAGTGATATAGTACAGTTGCATTCAAAACTTCTTCATTTACAAGCGTGGAAACGGAATTTTTCCCAAAGTTTGTCGACGTTGCTTCTCTGCCCATTTTGACATAGCTTCAATGTGAGTTTAGAAGCATTGTGTTTGGGAAATCCTTTTTGAACTATCAGTGCATGCTTCCAGTTACAAAAAACAAGTACCAGGCATGTTTTCTTTTAGATCAATCATTTAGAAGTGTCTGCATGTGTAGTATGCAGAATCAGTAACACTTGAATATTCTAGCCACACATATTTTTGAAACCATTCTTTTCTAAAGCTTCCTTGTTTTTATCTTTGGGGTATAGTGGTAAGATCACCTGAACAATATCCAGTCTTGAGAGGCTAAATCGACGGATACTGCACTTGTTTTGAACTTCAGTGGTAACGAAGGAGGCCGTGATGATGCACTTTCACTGCTTACAGACGTCAAATTGCTTGGAACATGGTCCCATTTCATCTTCTGTCGGAATATTTTTCTTTAATTTGTTGACAAACTTATCCATAACGCTGCGATTAAGATATCAGATTTAAAGGTTTCACTGCAAATTGATTCAACTAGACAACACAAAAAAAAACCTATTACATACGTAAAGTTTTAACATCCAAAAACCAATAACAACAAGCTAAAATTAATTCAACCCCGTACTGATTTGCATCTAGAAAACAAAATAATCACTTCTTATTAAAAATACTTTAAAGACAACTAGGTCCCAGAATTAGCCAAAACATGCCTTGAAAAAAATTATAGTAAACATTTTATTCTTTTATTCCTGGACATCAAAGAACTTTTTATAGTAAAGTTGTTTCTTTTCGGCGGCGCGGCATAGGCTGCAGGCATTTGCATTCACAGAAATCGCGGAGTGCGGCGCGGCATCTTGAAAACACCTACAGTTTCTATATCGTATTCTGGAAAATAGTATAGTTTTAGAATTTTATTGATGCCGGCTATTAACGGTTTATTATAATTTATGTTTGTGGAAGTTTAGCTTGCTAGTATTTTTCTGACTCTTAATTTTTGCCGAGAAATTTTTTCATTGAATACCACACTGTTATGTAGCTCCTGAAACCACCTCTTAAAAAACCCTTAATTGAACATTTTTATGGAGATTGCGTGCGTGATCAGAAAAAAAAGCTACAGGGGCAGGAGCCGCTGGGGGGCAAACAAAGAAGGCTCCAGAAATCAACCCTACCCTATTACAGACACAGTCTTTAATATTGTTGATGCTGGTAAAGCTAAGTAAACAACGGTTTAATAACCACTCTAATCCAACTAAGGATTAAAATAACAAAATACATAATAAAACCATGTTTTGTCAGGCTTATCCTTAGATTTTATTGTAGGATTTTTTCCTTTTTATGACATGTTTCTTAATAAAAAGACAATGTAGTGAATAATAAAAAAAGAAATAGAAGAATGCGTTTGTAACGGGTTTTTTACATCGCTGTTTCATGTTAAGCAACAAAACAACTATATACATACCTACGTTCATTAAAAATGTTTTTTTATCTGGATTGTAAATAACAACTTTAGACTGGTAAGTAATACGAAATAAAAAGTTTAATCAAAAAGTGGTCTGTGAAGGAAATTGTGTTTTCCGCAAATAGTACTTGACTCATAGAAATCACAAATCTGAAAGGCATTTTTAAGTTTTCTGCCAATAAAAATTTTTGATTCTTATTAACAAGAGCAGAAAAAAAAGAAGCCCTTTTAATTTTTGATGATAACTCAAAACCATAGGAATGGCAGAGTTTTTCAAACAGATCCTAAGTACAAAAGGTCTAACTCCTAAACTCTATCTCATTATTTACAATTTAATTTACTTTTCGTCAGACCTCACGGTATTTTGGTTGCGTTTGAGGAGATCACAACCAGGGTACGTCCACACTAAAATAATTCTTTTTAAGGTATTAAAATAAACCTGAAAAAAATAAGTATAGTGTATTCAGAACACTTCCGACAGTATATTCCGTTAAATATATCTTAAAGCTAGTTTTTTTAACAAGTTCAGATAATATTCAATTAATAAAATTGGTTCCAAATTTCGTCTTCATTGTACATTTAAAAAAAAATGTTTAAGTCGCAAAAAATATTCGCTTCGTGGAGCCCTTCCTATGTACATACTTAACAAGATCACGCCATAAACGTTTAATAAATTTTAACCCTTTGTTGATAATAATTTTATATCTTTGAAAATATTACTCCGATTTTTTCATTTTTTTGTCAAAGTTTTTAAATTATTATAAACAAAAATGTTTTTTTAACTTTTATGACGTGACCTTCTTAAGTATGTATATAAGAAGAGCTCCACCAAGCGAAAATAATTTTCGACAATTATTTAAACATTCTTTTAATGTACAATGAAGACGAAATTTCGAAATATTTTATTAAATAACAATTGTCTTACTTGTTGAAATATTAACTTTAAGTTAAATTTTTATTAGAAATAAATTCTTTGAGTGTCCTGAATACACCATAATTTTTTTAAAAGTTTTCAATTAATATTTAATACCTTAAAAATAATTATTTGGTGTGACGTACTCTGACTCCGAGCGCACAACCAAAAATGTCACGCGGAGGCCCATTTTCAGCGTTAACGTAAAATTATAAATAATAGAGATAGATTTTCGGGAGTTAAGCCTTTTTTTTATTTCCTTTTTTAAGGATCTTTTTTGCAATTTTCGCTATCTCTTATGGTTTTTGAGATTTGCGTTCGGCGTCAAATGAGTTATCGCTCATATTTTTCGAAACCTTTTAACTATTTTTCGCACACATTTCTCGACTAGACTAAAGGTAATATTAAATGTACCAAGTGAAGTAAATCAAGTGTATCAGAAATTTAAGAAATATTGGTTTTTCCTAAATATTTTCAAAACAACATTAATTTTGATGTTCTTAATCTTGAACTTCCCTTGTCTTTATTTCGTAATTGATACACCACGTTTCGGTAAATGATGTATCTCCAACCGTTTTCAGCTTCGCAGATTTTTCACGGTTCAGCAACCGCAACCGGATATTCGGAATGTCGATACTAAGCTTGCTATATATATTTTGGTTGTTTAGAATTATTACAGTTACTTTATATTTTCTTTTCTTTCAGTGGGTTTTTTATGGATAATTTTTTCTTCCGACCACTGTAAGCGGTATTGTTTTGACCGTGCGTGTTCGGCAACTTCCGATTTCGACGTTTCACCGCGTTCTGTATGTTTTTTGTGTTCTTTAACTTTAATTTCGAGTTACTCGAATTGGGAGTTATTAAAAAAATAGAGTATAGTTAGTTTTCATCAAAGAATTTCCCATGTTTTTTAAAACATCCTGTATATTATACTTTCCTAAGTCTTGGAACATTTTTGTTAGATTAATCGTTTGGCGGTGTTGCTTTGCTTTTCTATGTTTGCATGTTTTTTTTGCTGCAGATCCAGTAACTATGGTGCCAGAGGTACAAATAAAAATATTGCTTTTAAACGCAAAAAATAAAGCAGATATTAGTTGTTAACAATTCTTGGAACAAGTCATTTAATCTATATTTATTAGGGGGGCAGAACCGACATACTTATGATGTAAATAATATACTACTGTTTCTGTCAGGCATCTTTTTATGGATAACCTTTATTATCTATATTCTGTTCTTTCAGAACAAGAAAAACTGTAACTACAGTAGACTTTTGTTGTTTTAACGAAGAAAATAATCAGTTTTTTTTTGTAGCTAATTATTGCGTTGGCTAAATTTTATTATCGAGATTATTCAATATTCAATAATTCAATGGAAACGCTGTTCAGGAAAGTTATGAATAAAATAACGGATCGCATAAAAATCAATGGTGATAGCAATAACAATTTATAATATGCAGACGACACAGTTCTGATAGATGAAACTGCAGAGGAGCTGCGGACGCTAATAGACCGTGTAATGAAAGTCCCTGGCCAATACAACATGGAACTGTAAACAGACCAAACCATAAAACATAGTACTAAGTAAATAATAACATTTAGGAAACGGTAGACAAAGTGTTTATCCAAAATGCAATCTAAGGGAGGGAGGGGAAAAAGCTAATTTTAAATCTCATTTGGGGAAGAGGGGGGATCTTAGTAAATATCACGTAATTTTTTTCTAGTAGAAAACGGTATAATATTGCGGGAAAATAAAGTTTAATTAAAGTAAAAAATGTTTCTAGAATGAAAATATTGCGAAATATTTCGTATTTGTCCGAATCCCGCAAGCAGCATAGTTAAAATCCAACGTGATTACAGCCAAAACACAAATTTTAAAAAAATCTCACGTGAGGTTTGGGGAGGGGGAGGGAGTTGAGAAAAATTTTACGAAATTTTACCAGGGGGCGGGGGGGTCAAAATATCCTAAAAAATGCCTCACGTGGTTTATGGACGCCCACTTAGAAATAACACCACACACAGGGGATTAGATGTCGCTTAAAAAAATGCCAGAACGGTCTTTAACCACCTTAAAAAGATCTTATGTCATATGCACCTGACTTTCAACCTTTTATATGAAATGCCAGTCTGGACCTTAACCAAGGCAACAATACACATAAGCGATAAGAAGCCTTCAAACGTGGTGCTACCGCCACATGCTCAGAATTTCCTATATCCACCACGTCACAAACAATACCGTGATCCAACTTTTAAAAAAGATGTGGAAGTTATGCGTACTGTAAAAATCAAGAGGTCAAGGTATGTGATGCGCAATTAAAAATGCAAACTTATTCAGCTAATTTTGTAAGGCAAGATAGAAGATAGATAGAACTCAGAGGCGAAAAAGGCATCGTGACTAAAGATTATCAGACAGTTGGTGGGTATGCCGACCATGTATTTATTGCGATACAGCAAAAAGCAAATTCAAATCGACAAGAAAAAATATATAAATTCCGTTTTTCCAGATTTGACGCAAGATGCGAAAAATTCAACTGAAGCAAGTGAAAGTCAACGTACGTAAGGCAAGATAGAAGATAGATAGAATTCAGAGGCGAAAAAGGCATCGTGACTAAAGATTATCAGACAGTTGGTGGGTATGACGACCATGCATTTATTGCGATACAGCAAAAAGCAAATTCAAATCGACCAAAAAAAAATATATGAATTCCGTTTTTCCAGATATGACGAAGTTGCGAAAAATTCAACTGAAGCATGTGAAAGTCAACGTACGTAAGGCAAGATAGAAGATAGATAGAATTCAGAGGCGAAAAAGGCATCGTGACTAAAGATTATCAGACAGTTGGTGGGTATGACGACCATGCATTTATTGCGATACAGCAAAAAGCAAATTCAAATCGACCAAAAAAAAATATATGAATTCCGTTTTTCCAGATATGACGAAGTTGCGAAAAATTCAACTGAAGCAAGTGAAAGTCAACGTACGTAAGGCAAGATAGAAGATAGATAGAATTCAGAGGCGAAAAAGGCATCGTGACTAAAGATTATCAGACAGTTGGTGGGTAGACGACCATGCATTTATTGCGATACAGCCAAAAGCAAATTCAAATCGACCAAAAAAATATATGAATTCCGTTTTCCAGATATGACGAAGTTGCGAAAAAATTCAACTGAAGCAAGTAGAAAGTCAACGTACGCTAAGGCAAGATAGAAGATAGATAGAATTCAGAGGCGAAAAAGGCATCGTGACTAAAGATTATCGACGTTGGTGGGTATGACGACCATGCATTATTGCGATACAGCAACAAGCAAATTGAATGGAAATATATTATATTTATATATATATATATATATATAATATATATATATATATAATATAATATATGAATTCGTTTTCCAGATTTGACGAAGTGCGAAAAATCCACTGGAGCAAGTGAAAGTCAACGTACGTAGGCAGATAGAAGATAGATAGAACTCAGGGCGAAAAAGCATCGTACTAAAGTATCAGACAATTGGTGGGTATGACGACTATTTCCAGATTGCACGCCAAGTGCAAAAATCACTGAGCAAGTGAAAGTCAACGTACGTAAGGCAAGTAGAAGATAGATAGAATTCAGGGCGAAAAAGCATCGTGACTAAAATTATAGACATTGGTGGGTAGACCTATGTTTTATCAATACTCAATGAATATTCAAATACCAAAAATGATGGACTCCATACAGACATGTAATGAAGCTATGCGAAAAATTCCTAACCTTTTAATACAAATCAAATATCGTAAACCTATTATTTTATCTAATAAACCTTACACGACAGAAAAATGAATAATAGAAATACAATTCTTATTGTCTCTAGTACCAACTAATCAATTGGTACAATTGAATTAAAGCAACATCAAATGTAAAAAATATATGAATTCGTTTTTCCAATATGACGAAGTCAAAAATTCAACTGAAGCAAGTGAAAGTCAACTGACTAGTCAAGATAGAAGATAGACTAGAATTCAGAGGCGAAAAGGCATCGTGACTAAATATTATCAGACAGTTGGTGGGTATGACGACCATGCATTTATTGCGATACAGCAACAAGCAAATTCAAATCGAAAATATATTTATATATATATATATATATATATATATATATATATATATATATATATATATATATATATATATATAAAATATATATATATATATATATATATATATATATATATATATATATATATATATATATATATATATATATATATATATATATATATATATATATGAATTCTGTTTTTCCAGATTTGACGCAAGATGCGAAATCCGACTGGAGCAAGTGAAAGTCAACGTACGTAAGGCAAGTTAGAAGATAGATAGAACTCAAGGGGCGAAAAACGCATCGTGACTAAAAATTATCAGACAATTGGTGGGTATGACGACTATGTTAGAGCAGCCGTCAACACAGTCATGTGAATCAATTAGATTACCAAAAAGTGATGGACACCAACAGAAGAAAAAGCATATAAAATGAAGCAATAACTAGTAACTGAAGTAACTTGTTTTATATTACTCTAATGAATATTCAACTAAATGCATGGCTCCATACGCACGTTTAATCGCGCTATTATTTTCCTAACCTTTTAAACAAATAAATATCATAAACCTTTTTTTATCTTCCTGTACACGACAGAAATGAATAATAGAAATAAATTCTTATTGTCTCTAGTACCAACTAATCAATTGTACAATTGAATTAAAGCAACATCAAATGTAAAATGAGGTTAATGTGTTAAGACACAATTCAGTATGCATTAAATCTTGATACATTGACTAGTTAATGTTTCAGAGTATCAAGACTAATTTACAAATTTAAATATTGGTCAATTTAGGCCGCTCTATTTGTTCTGTCATTTAATATTACTTCTCATGTGTAAAATAATAAAGTTTTGCATATAAAGGTTTTGTAATTAATAACTACAAAAAAAGACGGATTTGTAATAAGACGTAGTAAAAACAATGCTTTTTATTTAAAAATTGCAGGAGTGGCCAAAGGCGTATAAGTTATTAATTATTTAAAGAATCTGGGATCACGCCCTTATATTTGCTTAAATTAGTAAACGTACTTAATTTATTTTGTAGATATGTGCCTCTTCGATCAATTCAGACGATAGTATTAAAAATGCCAAGTGCGATTTTGGCGAACCGTCGACAAAATTTCACAAGGAATACAGATGACAACCCGATTCAGGATTGGAACCAATTCATTTAGATTTTCGTGTAGTTACCATGAATGCTGAGTTTTTAGATGTTTAACCTTTTTTTTCCATTTTCGTCAAAGTTACTAGTACCGAAACAGTATTGCATTTTATAGCACCAACGCGGTAGTGCCACCACGGATGTCTAAACTACCTCCCATTAACACATGGGTAATGCTATCCAGGTAGGACTCACAGTTTAACGTAAATTTCAAACCACACTCAACGACATGCGCTGCCCACCGTACCTTAACTTCGCTCATCTCACGGCAAGCGGTGTTACAACGCAGCAAAGGCCAGAGGCCGTTGTAAAGGAATGTTTTTTGCTTTTAACAAAACAAAAATCACTTTACAAAAAGTGAGTAACTTCTAAAAAATAGGTAGAAACAGCGGCACAACACTATATTATTGAAAACCGAACGAAAACCCGTTGGAAAATTTTTTCTGTTGATGTTTATACCACATCTAACTGACAATTTTTTGCCATTTTTCAAAGTCAATTGTCACTTAGATTTAGAATTGTTTTTAGAGATTAACTTTTAGGGTTAAGATTTAATAATAAAAGTAATAGTTTTAGATATCAGTTATAAGGTATGATATAAAGGAGTACAGCATTTCCCCCAGTCAATCCTGTCACTAGAGAAGAACGGGAAATGGTGAAATTCCCGTTATAATGTGTTGAAAAGCTTAACCCTTCTTATTTGTTACTGAAGGATGGAAGAACTGCCAGGTCAACCTCTCAATGGAGATATTATCTTGGATAATTGAATGTTAATAAAAATTACCTCATGCAAATGACAGTATATAAATACATGGACTTTAACAGTTATCCAGTGATGTTTTTTAATTTAATATATGATACAAGAAGGGCAGTAATGCAATAAATGGTAATATTTAGTATGCAAAACCTGAAAGAGCATTTGGCTGCCAAAGTTATAAATATAAAAATACTAACCATATTTTTAAGCGTAATCTAAGTATCAGACACATTTGGGTTATTTTAAAACCAAACATAAACACCCTAAAACAACATTTATGTCGCCGCCGAACGAAAATCCTCATATTCTCCACCTCCGCATAACATAAATCAAAATTAATCTCGACAATGTAAAAAACCCAAAGCTAAATATACAGACATGCTTTTAAAAATTAGTACCTAACTAAAAATAATAAACTTTGGTCTAAATGACTACATAAAAATTTCAGTAGTTAGTCAGATGCTAAATTATTTGCACTTAATGAATCTTAGTCCAACACTAGCTTTAACACTTAGCTTAGATATAAATATTTTTAGAAATTTTTAAAATGCCAAATAATATAATTTCAAAATTTATGCCAAAATCTTTTAACTTTTTGAACAAGAAAGTTTCTTAAGGGTTTTAACCTATTTAAACCTAGTACTTATAGTCTATATAATATATATTTACAAAATAATTAATTGTCTGCTTTGGAAACGGACTTTAAGATTTTTGTTTACTAATGAAAACATACGAAGGAGTACAAGGGCCACATCAATTTTTATTTTTATTTTCAGTACAAATTCCAGCTTAGATCTCAGAATTCTGACTTAGCTCTCTAAGTTAAAATTACGAAATCTAAGTCGGAATACTGAGATCTGAGTCGAAATAATATGCTCTTCGCTGGCTGATTTAGTTAATGACTGCTTTAAAGGGTTTTTTTTCCGGATGAGCTTAAACTTGCTAAAGTCGTGCCAGTTTTTAAAAATGGTGACCCACGGGTACCTGGTAATTATAGAAATGTGTTAATACTTCCAGTATCTTCAAAGTTTATTGAAAGATTAATTTATGTTAGACTACTGTACTATTTTATAACATACTCGCTCTTTTTTGTTGGTCACCATGGTTTTGTACCTAAAAGGTCCACTATTACAGCAATATTTCAATCATTACACCATATTGTTGAACAAGTGGACCAGAAGAGATCGGTTGCTGGTATTTATTTCGATCTCAGCAAGGCCTTTAACTTAATTGACTGACTGGTGTTCTGTTAACAATCTATTACTGAATAGTGACAAAACTGTTTTAGTTAAATTTAGGGGTAATGCGCGTCACACAACAGGTAGGTTGTGTGAAGTTCTTGAGGGTATTCCTGGATGCGAATTTGCAGTGGAATAAACAGGTTAACTATATAGTTTCAAAGATGTGTTCAGCAATCTATGTAATTAGATATCTCCGGGATCAGGTAAATAGGTATTAATACTCTGCGAGTCTTTTACTTTACTTGTATTTAGTCTGTTATTTCATACAACATCAATTTTTGGTACAGGTAGTCTGTCATAAATTCTTCTCGAGTGTTTATAACTTAGAAAAGAGCAGTCAGAACCATGTTAAGAATGGGTCATAACGAATCCTGTCGGGGGCGATTTAGGGAAATGAACATACTCACGGTTCCGTCACTGTTTATTTTTAATTGTGCCTTGTTCGCCAAAAATATTCCTCAGTATTTTAAGAAAAATCCTGATTTAAGTAATTACATTCGAACGAGAGGCGGGGATGACCTTGTCATTTCGTCTCATAGTATGGCTTTGTTCAGTAAGGGTGCGATGATGAGCTGCATTAAGATCTTTAATGCCCTTCCAGCAGATATCAGTGGGATAAGAAGCATTACCACCTTTAAAATGCGTCTTAAAAATAATTTAATTAAAAAAATATATATCACTCGATAAACGAATACTTATGATATTCTTTCCTGCCTGGTGGTTCTTGTCCTTCTGGTATGGCTTTTTAAATTCATAATTACTAATTTATTATTGATGTTTTTTTGTATATGGGCTAGTTTGTCGTCCGGTTTTGTTTGTCGATTAAAGATTAAGTATTCCTGTGAACATGTTTATATATTTTTGTTTGCTGTGAAATTATTTTTGTTTCATTTTTTGTATCTAGGATTAAGTTTTTTTAAATTTTAATTTAGGATTTTTTTTACATTATTTTCATCTGTATACTATGTACAATGCATTGTCTATGTCCTTTTGGAATATTAATGACAATAAAAGCATTTCATTTCATTCATTCATTTCATTTTATATTATTTCAAATCCAAGATCTAAGTCGAAATTCCGAGATCTAAGTCGGAATTTGTATTGAAAATACAAATAAAAATTGGTGTGGTTCTATTAAAGACGATGGAGAGAATGATAGATGGGCATATAAAAGTTAAATACCTTAAGGAAAACCCACTCAACAAGAGACAATTCGCATACACGGCAGGAACCAGCACTACAGCTGCACCACATGAGCTTGTTGGAAATTTGGAAAAAGGTCGAGATCCGAAAGACTAAGCTCTAGTGGCCTTTCTAAACATAGAAGGAGCATTTAATATTAATACGACAGTGGCAATACGTAATGCACTTGAGAAGCATGGTATCGACGAGGCTATCATACGATGGATCCTTCTGATGCTAACTGATAGGAATGTCATCCTGGAGGTTGGAGATACCACAACTGAGGCTGCAGTCAGCAGAGGATGCCCCCAGGGGGACGTCTTATCTCCACTTCTATGGAACCTGGTCATGAATGGACTACTGGAGAAAATCAGTAGGAGAGGTACACATATACAAGCCTTTACAGATGATGTGACCATTATGGTTAAAGGTAAACATGCAAACACGAGTGTGGATATTATGGAAAGAGAGCTGGCAAAGGTGGCGAAATGGTGTCAGGAAAACGGACTGACAGCCAATCAATCAAAAACAGAGCTTGAATTATTTACTAGAAGGAGAAAACACACCGGACTTAGGAAAGCGAAGTTCGGTCAGAGAGAACTAGAATACTCCAGAACAGCCAAGTATCTTGAAGTGATACTAGACGGCAAGCTGAATTGGAGAGCACATCTTGAAATGGTAGCGAAGAAGGCCACAGGATCGCTATGGCTCTGTAAAAGAGTCGTAGAACGGAAGTTTCTCCTAAGGTCATGAAGTGGATATATACGAAGCAGTCATCAGGCCACGGATACTGTATGCCTCCGTGATATGGTGGCGACGCATGGAACTTAAGACAGCACAGATAATGCTGAAACACATACAAAGAATGACAATGAGAGGAATAACTGGAGCATCATCCACTACTCCGACAGAATCGATGGAGACTTTTCCATATAATGATCAAGGCCTCAGCAAGGGCAGAGGAACTAAAACTGGAGTGTGGAGGACGGTGAAGGACGAGTGGGGGGGCACTGTGACATCATGGGCCAAGTGAGAACTGTGGCTCTCTCTATGAAGCAGGATAGCATTCCTCAGTAATCCACTTAGACCTCATGCACAAGGTGGACATGGTATCGGCGAATGACTGGGCTCACAAACGCTGTGGGACACCAAGCGAAGGAACAGTTATCTATACAGATGGCTCGAGGAAAGGAGGCCGTACAGGCTTCGCTTTCTATGTAGAAAGGACAAACTACAAGTTCTATGGAACAATGGGAAAATATGCAACCGTATTTTAGGCGGAAGTTATGGCAATAGCCAAAGCCATGGAATACTGCTTTAATAGAAGATACAGGGAAAAAATAACCATATGTACTGACAGTAAAGCAGCGATCGGGATGCTAACAAGTACAGTGCACAGATCAGACTATTCGTCTGATCTGTGCACTGTATGTGTGTCGGGAAGCAATTAATAAACTAATGAAAACCGCCAGAGTCCCCCAGCAATGGGTTCCTGGACACAAAGGAATTCCGGGGAATGAAATGACTGTCAAAGTCGCCAATTTGGAAGCTGAGGACATTGTCCTAAATATACCTTGGAAATCTCTTATAACACGGATATGACAGACATAGCAACATGGATAGAGAAACGTTGATGAAAACTGGAAAAAGACAAAAGCCAGACAATCAAAGGCTATTATTGGGGAAGACCTATGGAACCGATGAGCATAAAGGACTTTAATAGGGTGCAAATGAGAAACCTGACAGGCATACTGACAGGTCATTGTAGAAACAGACACTATCTCAACAAGATAGGAAAAAGTGAGACAAGTACATGTAGATGGTGTGGAGTGGGAAGAGAGGACGCCATACATATACTTAGAGATTGCCCAGCACTAGGGCACACCAGGGGAAATGTTTAGGTACGGCATGGCTGGACCTAAATGACATAAGATTCCTACCACTAACAGGACTCGCATCACTAGTGAGGAAATTAGGGCTCTAGTAAGCAAAATGACAGCGCCATATTAGTGTAAAAGGTATGCATACATATGAGACAGTACAGGGTGACGAAACCTGTTTATGCTTAAGGGTTGGTGTAGAGCATAATGGGCTTAGGCCTCAGTGCTCAGGGCCCCAACGCGGGAACTCACCATGCTACGATAGATAGATAGATAGAAGTTCGAAATCAACCTGTTTATATTTACTTATTTATTATGAAACAGATTAATTTGTATATACATGTTACTTAAATTTAACTTGTGGCATTAACTTTCAGCTAATAATGAAGACCTAGCTACGGCCCTGACCACTGTTTTAAATTTCACGCAGAAAATAAAGTATTTGTTTTTTAAAATGCAGGTTTTTTTACCTAAAAAAACATCGCTTCACTGCCGAAATGTTCTTGACAAATTTATAGCTTTTCAAAACATAGACATTTTATAGTCGAATTGCCAAACATTTAAGAAAGCAACATTAAAGGCGCCTTTAAAAACAGGTGGAAAATATCATTTGCGGAATCAAACACTTACAATATTAAACGGAATACGTTCTGGGAACGGGCAAATTTAATTTATTTATCCGACTTCAAAAATATCCATCTCAGTATCAGATGATTAACTTTTGATGGATAAAATAAATCACGGCGAAACGATTGCATAAATATTTAATTGTTTACTTGAAACTTTATAATTTTGACTTTAAATGCGAAGCTAAGTGTAATGATGGAAATGTTGCATCGGCTATTTTAGGCTTAATATGTTCCTGAAATACATCTGACGGAGGAATCTGGGGCGCCTCTTGGTAATAATATTCTAACTCTAATTATGAATTCACCAGGTTACCTAGCTGTTTTGAAATTTTTGGATTCCGCTCTAACAGAAATGAGTGTTTCTGTCTAGTACATATCGCTATTCTGTAACTAAGTAAACATAGAAAGGTATGTCTACGATTTACCAAAATATTCCATACTGCCTGGTCGAATTTATTCATTAAAAATTTGTCTTTCTCGTTAGCTTAGTGATCAGTGACCCTGCCTAGCTCACGAAAGACCCGGGTTCAATTCCCGGGGCTAAAGAGACAGTCTTTGCAGCAAAAAAACACCGCTTCTCGATAGATCCGCCGTTTCTACTACTACTGACTACTACTGTCATTAGATGCCCATTTTGGATATAATAGAATTTGCCCTTCACTTCGGGTTTGCTCGACAGTGGCGTGATTTCAATATTTTAAATATAATACTTTGTATATTTTTCAAAACTGTAATTCTATAAGACATTCTTGCAATTCTGCAATATATTTTATACCAATCTTTGTTGGTTTTGGAAAAAAAGGCGATTGAAAATGTCCAAACCACCGTACATTATGCAGTTAGATATAAAAACAAATGAATAATATAAAAATTTCATATGTTTACTTTGTCTGCTGAGGTCATAGTAATACTTCTTCCGGCTTTACCGAAAATGCTACGAAAAATGACCTTTTCAATAATATTTATTTAAAAATTTTATCGGCACGCCTTGTATGGCTTATAGAATTCCAATCATGGATATATACAGGGTGTTCTATTTAAAATATCAAAATTCACGACATTGCCGTTTAAACCGGAAGTGATAGACATAAATATTATATTTAAAATCGGTATCTGATAACACAATACATCATCCTCAGATCTAAAAGCAATATGCTTTTAGCCAACAAAATAAAAGTCTTAGTATTGATTTCGTTGTCATTCGGTATATTCCGCCACAAAAGAAAACACAAACATTTGTAGAAAATACATTCGTTTTAAATTATACATTAACTGCTAACGCACTGGGATTTATTAAATTTATAGTTATATTCGAAAAAATTAACTGAGCATGTTATTCTGGAATTGTGGCTATAAAATGAATATTATTTATTTAAAATAGATTTTCCGCTGAGGCCTATTGATCGACAAACTGACCCTATATTGCTGTGTAATTGCCTTTTATTCAATAACTTTAAATTTAAAACTGTAGACTGTTCTGTTTTAAATGAGTATTTGTACAATGTAGACCATTTATTTTAAAAAATTAAAAAGTTCATATAAAATCTATTTTTTATTAATTTTTGTCATTATTATAAAAACATATAGTTTAGTAGCATTTTAGTAAGGAGTCAGAGTTAGACTTTATTTTTATTTTATGTATGTACATAAACAAAAATAAAAATACTTAGAAGAAATTTTAAACATTATAGACAAAATGAGGATTATTTTTAAACTAAAACTTTTAAATCCTGAATTTTAATTATTGTCTCTTGCAACCCCGCCAAAGTCAAATTTTAGTTTATAACTTATCCCTTTTTTTCCATAAATTTTTAAAGAGTTCTTTAAAACCTTTTTATTTTCGTTAATTGCCTAAGAAAAAGAATCTAATATATTCGACAGCTCGGCCGAAAAAATAATAAAGACCATTTGACGGAATTTCCTGTTATTTTCTTTAATTATTATATCTATCTATATATATATATATATATATATATATATATATATATATATATATATATATATATATATATATATATATATATATATATATATATATATATATATATATATATAAATATGGGTCCGCAAGGCCTTCGTTTCCGAGATACACGGTGTTCACTTCAGAACTGACATGTGCTTAGAAGTAAATGGTGGAATTTTTAAAAATTTTAAAACCTAACTTATGTTTTGCCGAATATAATTTAAGAACAATAATTTTATTGAAAATTAAAATACATATTGTTTAATTATACATTTTGTTTATTTTTTTTTATTTTGCTATAATAAAATCAGATGCGTCGTAATTTTTTAAATCCAAATATCTCGAAAACGGTTGCTCATAGCAACTTTTAACAAGAATACCTTTTTGACGTAAAAATGACAAAACAATTATTTAATTTATTTAAAAATGTAATACAGGGCCGTACCAAAAAGTTGTGATTGTTCAAAATAGTAAAAGGACGTGTAGGTAGCTCCCCCTACAAGTTAAAGCTGAAATAAGATTAGATTCGAAGCCGTCATACCAAAAAACCCCCGGATACCAATTTTTACTCCAATATTTACATTATCATAGATTTTATTTAAAAAATAGAAAAATTAAATAAAAATTTTAACAATCTGTATTTCGAAAACGAAGGCCTTGCGGACCCATATTTGTATAGAATTTTATGTTTATATTTGGGCCCTGACTACTTACCTGAAGTATTGACATTTCCTCATGAATCACCCTGTATATGTATGTATATTTATATTTCAAAAACATCTATTACAAGCTCTTAAGTGAAAAATAATTTCTTTATTATTTTAGAAGAAAATTATTATATTATTTGCCCATTACTTTGAGGACTACGAATGCTGTCAAAAAATAAAATTTTAAATTTAGGTATAAATTTAATAAATTCAGGCTGACAATCCTCCCCAAAATCCAAAAACTAAATATTTTAAAGTTTTTTTTAAATAAAATTTCGGTTTTCTTTCGATATATTTATTTGTTTAAATTTCTTAATTGCCTATTGTTGGGCATTTAACTGCCTAAAGTGGCCCTCCTAATATTACCTCCAAGATTTGACTGTTTTTTAAATTCAAATGTTAAGCGTCGAAAAAAGATTACGCTGTATCTGCACAATGTTAAGTAAAATATTTACGGAATTATATTTTTTGTCTACCGTAAAAGCACCGTTTTTTATTTTATATATTTATCTTTTTTGTAACGGTGAGTTTAATTTTAAAAAACCCCTATACTATATACGTATTAAAAGATCACTCCAAAATTTACAACTTTTAGGTAATTTCGGTCTACTTCAAACGCGTCAAGACAGTCTATGTAAAATTCAAAAAAAAACAAACTTCCAAACAGAACCCTTGTCAACTGACGCAAAACGTAATAAATTAAGATCTTTAGTACTTAATAAAAAATTTATTATCCCACATAAAGTACCACATTCATTTAATGTGTATACCTTAGCATCGCCTAACACCTAATTATTGTCTCTTATTTAATTTTACTGTGTTAAAGACGTGATAATATGTAAAGCAGGTTTTATTAAAACTAACAATTAATCATGACTTACATGAAGCATTCACCTTTTTGTTATTTCTAATAATGAATTGCCTAATTTATTTGTGCACTTGTAAAATATAAATATTTTGGGCCGTACATCTTGATTATGATGACAAATATTACAATACATTACGATACTTTATTTATGTGTGTAGGGGATTGTTTATGTTTTGGTTCTTTCGGAAAGTACAGGGGCTTTTTAAGACTAAATGACCATGCAAGCTAATATTTTTAAGTTGGCTATATACTAGTAAATTTAATTTTTATACATTTAAGTTGACTGTCTTAAGAATTCAGGACCATACTGGGGGGAGGTTTAAAATTTAAATATCTTTAAAAAATCGTTGAATAAATTACATTGACAAAATTTATCACTATTTTTTTCTTGCTCGTCATATATTTACATTTAACGGGTGGTTCATCGTTGGGCGGGATATACAGAATTCCATGTAATTTTTAATGGTGTCAATTATTGGTTGTCCTAATTATTTTGGAGAAAAATTCTATTTAGGTTTATTAAAAAGCATGCAAATCTACGTTCATGGTAAAAACTTTCGAGTTTTTAGTTTCACTGTTTGCGAGTTGGATACTAATATATTTTTAAAAATTGTTACTTTATTATCGCCTCATATTTATAAAGAACAACAGTTTGTTGTGAATTAACGTTGTCATTTTAAAATTTAGTGCTTTATCAGTATCAAAAAATCATTGAACGAAAAGATAAACCATGAGTTAGACTACTGAAGAAAATGTATTAATTATTAAATGGTACTGTTAAGAAAATACTTACCAAAAGGTATCAGACATGTTCGCTGCTCAGTTCGCTGGATTATTAAAAAAATTAAGACCAAAGTCACAGTAATAAATAACTGCAGATGTAAAGGAATAGAATATCAAAGAGAAGAAAATGTAAGAGATGATAGAGACTTGAAAGTTTTATTAGTGGAAGAAAATAAAGAGAAGGTAAGCACAAGGAAACTTCAGGATATCATAAAAGAAGATCACTTAACAGAGCTCCGGATTTTAAAACGGCATACAAATATGAAAGACATCGAGAGCTAAAGGATAGGAATAAAAAAGACGTCATGAATTTTGCTTTAATATGATGTAAAGGGCAAACATTGACAGGGAATTTTTAAAAAATATTTTTTTTTACTGGTAAATGCAGATTTCTGTTAAATAATTCTGTTAAAAAACCCAATCATCAAAATTGCCGATACTGGAGCAAAGAAACGAAGACGCAGCTGCCCCCCCTTGCGACGCTTCCTATAAGACCTAAAAAACTAACAGGCTTAAAGGCTGGCTTGTAAAATCCAACTATACGTGATGTGATCTCTAATATATATATTTTTTACATCATGTCTTACTCTAAAAAATGTCACTTATAACAAGGGTAGCGTAGTTTTTATTGGTATAGAAAAATGAATCATAAAAGGTTTTGTGAAAAACCAACAGAACTTAAAAAATAAGTAGTAAAGACCCCAACTAAAATAGACACAGGAGCGGAGCGGGTGGGCGGAATGTGGGGTGAGAGGGGAAGCAACTGATCAGCCAATGTTGTGCGCCTTCATCGGTCGCCGCTCGCATTCATTCAAGCTATTTCTGATTTTTATTTTTATTTTTAAATTACTACCTCCACTGTTTATGTAAAACTCATATGGAAAAACAACAATCAAAACAAACAATATAATCTAGATTTTTTTTGTCTGCCCCCTTACATACAATCCTGGCTACTCCCTTAAGGACGCAATATCCAAAGAAAGTAAATGTTTGGGAAAGAATTTTCGGACAAGGTATTATTAAACCATTTTTTCTTAATCGAAATTTGTTATTGGCATACATCACATTATAACTTGGCCAGTCAGGTCTTCTGATATTTCACCAAATGACTTCTTTCTCTGTGGCCATTTAAAAAGCAAGATATATAAGGATAAAAATTACACTAATCTAGACGAGTTAAAAAATGCTATTTCTGTAAAATACAATAAAATTTCCATTTACCAGCTAGCCAATGTAAGAATAACCATATTTTAGCACGAGAATATTTGAAAATTTTCTTAAATCCTAAATTTACTTACAACATATTATTTGTAATGGTATTAATAATTTATTTAAGCAGGTAAATATTGTAAATGCCATAGTTCTTGAGATTTGCTTCTTTGGTTTAACTTAACATAATTCGTCTGCATAAATATAACTTTAATCTTTTTGCTGTACGATTTTTTGATAATGATAAAGCACTAAATTTTAAAATGACAACGTCAATTTACAACTAATTGGTATTTTTATTGTTGTTCATAAATATAGGGTGATAATAAAATAAAAATCAAAAGTTTTTACCATGGACATAGACTTGCATGCTCTTTAATACACTTTAATAAAATTTTTCCAAAATAATTAGGAAAGCCTATAATTGACCCCATTAAAAATTACATGAGATTACCTAGATCCCGCCCGACGATGCATTTCCGACAGGCACTTTTGTTGTAAATAACGATTCCATATACTACGGCCCTGTGGAATAAAGGTTAATGGGATTTAGAAGTCCACTTTTAATTCCGCAGCATGTGAAAAACAACTCTTGGCAAGGCGAAATATGTAGATAATGAAAAATCAAAAATTCGAAGTCATTTTATTTCACTTAAAAACACTAAATAATTTTTGGCAACTTTCTACACCATCTTGCTTATTTCCATTTAGCATGGCTATCTATATTGCTGCTGACTCCTAGTTTTCGCGTGAAGTAAAAAGCTATTGGTTAGCCATCCTTAAACTCTGTTGAAGATATTTTGTTTAACAATGATAAACTTAAATTTATTTAAAATGAAGCAGACTCACAGTAGGGATGCGACATCGAAGCCAAACATCGATGGCAACATCGGAACCTGACCATCGATGGTAACGATATATCGAACATACAACATCGATGTTTTTCTAACATCGATGGTACGATGCAATGGTTCGTTCATGGTCTATTAGCATTATTAGCATCCATAGCGTACCGCCAACTTTAAACGCGCCGCCAAAAGAGCCGCGACACCATGATCTTTTAGCGGAGTGCGGCTAGGCTCGGAATTAAGAAAGATTCATTATCAGGGGTGGCTACTTATTTTTGTCTAATAAATAATAATATTGAATTATATTAATTAATTTTATAATATAATTCAATAATATTAATTATATTAATCTTGTCTAATAATATTAATTCTAATAATATAGGTCTTAGTTTTTATACAAAATTGCAGGTAGTATGTATAAATAAAGTGCGAGATTCAGTTCGCTTAAAACAGTGTTAAACGTATGTTTAAAATTTTTGTACTTTTTTTAAAAAGACTTCTTGAATCTTATGTAACATTTAATTATTATTTATTTATAAATAAATGGGCAAAACCTTTATGTCAGGGGTTCCCTAACTTATTTGGAACACGCCCCCTTTCGACCTTAAAAAAAAATTTGCGCCCCTCATCCTCCTGTCCAGATAATCAGATCAAAATTAAAAAGTATACAATAACAAAATAAGTATTTTTATTGTTCATTAAACTTTAAACATATACAAAAATCATACAAAAAGGATTTGGTAAGTAGTCCCTACTTATTGGAATGTGACAGATGAGCTTGCATGGATTTGACGAGGTTTACAATTCTCGGCTTAACCATAGAGATCGCACAAGTTTATTGAGTTCAATGAATCAAATATATCTGACAAATAAGCCAACGCTACTTGGACACCGGGACTCTTGCACAATTCGCTTCTTTGGTTTTTAAGAAATAGTATTACTTTATCGCGAAGTTCAAATAATCTTGCCAGCATATTGCCCTTTGAGAGTCAGCGCACTTCTGTGTGAAACACTAATGTTTTGGGCTCTGTTTCCAAATTTTCACAAAACGTCTTAAATTTACTACTTTAATACATAGTTTCAACACGTCATTTAGTTCACTGGGTAGTGTCTTTGCTGCCAATGCTTGGCGATGTATAAAGCAGTGCATGAAGGTTATATATTGGGTTGTTTTTCCTTAACCAGTTGTATAAAGCCGGAGTGAGAGCCTAGCATCGCAGGAGCACTATCTGTGCAGACGCTCATCAATTTTTCCCATACGAGCTCATGTTCAGTGAAGAATTCAGAGACTGCAGCCATCACATCAACTGCTTGTGTGGTTGTATTTAACTCAGTAGAAAGCAGCATCTTGTTTTGAATTGTTTCATTTTTCATATACAAAAACCAACAATTGAGAGCAGTGTGCAACATCTGTACTCTCATCTAACTGTATTGCAAAAAAGGCGATTGTTTCACGGCGTCTACGACTTGTTTTTTTATGTCCTCTGCTATGTCGTCAATGCGCCGCTTTACAGTGTGGTCAGGAAGTGAAATTTGTTGTAATTTTTGCTTACTTTCTGGTCCAAGAACGATCTCAGCTGTTTTTAACATATATAGTTTGACCAGTGTTTCTCCAATAATATGGCTTTTTTTTTCTTTAGCGATGAGATACGAAAACTCATAAGAAGCTTCAAGTAGTTTTTGGTTTAACTAGGCAAAAGAACCCGTACTGTCCAACTTTATTCGTTTTAAATTTCCAGATTTTGAAGCAAAAAACTCTTCCGGTTTGTCCTTTAAATCGCTGTGTTTTGTCAATAAATGTCGCTCCAGACGAGACGGTCTTAAGGCATCATTGCTCAAAACTTCGTAACAGATGACGCACGGTGGATGGTCACCATCATTTTTGGTATCATTATCGTTATTGTAATTGCGTTTTTTTTTCGAACTAATCTTGTTAAAACAAAAATTAATTAGGTACGTAACTGACAACCACCGCGCGATAGAAGTTGGTTGAGACTGAGTTGTGACTAGTTGCAAGCGAGCCCAGGGGAGGGCCCCACGCCGCGTTCTCTGCCGCCCGTATACATGAATGAACAAGCATGTGCTTGCATGAACGAGCTTCCCAAACGTGTGGTCCGAGTGCGTCGAGTACGCGCTTTCGGTATACCTACCTACAGACGTATTTTTTTGTTTATTTCTAATAAGGCTCTTAACATTCGTTCACTGACGAAACAATAAGTTCCTGACAGGCGTTAATCTCAGTTAATTTTTGTGCCTTTCAATTACAAATGAAATGAATTTTGTTTATTGGTCGTATCAAATAATCTAAAATCCATTAATGCATTCTTTCAGCGGTCCCAGGTTTTTTATGCTTAACTATACAGGTGGTCCGCGCCCCCCTTTAAAGGTCTCTGCGCCCCCTTGGGGGGCCCGCACCACAGGTTGAAAACCCCTGCTTTATGTCTTTACCAAACTTTAGATAACAAAGAAAGACACATCATAAAAATTTTTAGTATATCCTTAAGATTATTTGTTTTTAAAACATTGTTACTTATTTTACCTTTGCAAAAAATATCGATGTTAGAAGGCAACATCGATTTTATTATCGATGTTTTCGATACCCGACCATCCATGTCAAAACATCGATCATTGATCAACCAACCATCGATGTTTTTAGACCATCGATGAACATCGCGCATCCCTAACTCACAGTCAGTATGGACAATCCACACCAAAAATTTGCTACATATCTCATTAACTACAAGAAGCAAAACATTCTGAAAATAATGCAAAAAACTTTATTTAAAAAAACTTACAGATTTTTTATCCTATAATTTTTCTAAATAACCCCGTACTGCCAAACACTATTCATGATACGAAAGAAAAATGAAGTAGCTTGACAAGAAAAATGATAAAAATGATTATCGCGAGTAAGTCTGTTAACACTGCGCGACATTTTGACAAGACTGAGTGGGAACTAACAAGGTTTGAATCTTTGTGGGCTGATTAGGATGGCACGAACTACTATACTTAGATTACTTTCGAACGACTATTTAAGTGGGTTGTAATCTGTTAAAGATGGGTTAATTAAGTGGACTAAAAAATGCTGATGGATCTCTTCGTATAATAAACAAGAGTAATTAAGGGCTCTTGGTAAAAAAGACTGATATATCTGATATAAATGCAAAAAAGGTCCCAAAATAAGTTAATGAATATGTGCAGTAATAAACTGAAAAAAATATACGAACAGTCATTAATTCAGTATCATTTTGTTCCTGTTAGTTATGTTTTGAAATATACTTAATGGAAAACTGCGCATACAAAGGGTAACACCAATACATACCCCTACATGCCAATCAAAAAAATTCAGCATGCCCCCTTTATATCTAGATAATAAAAACTGCTTCCTGCAGACGTATTTTTTATCCCTTTAAACTTCCTAATCTTTAAGTTTGGTACTTTTAAAATGCCTCATTTTAAAAACAGTTACATCGTTTATGTTAGTATTTTAATTTTGAAATTCATTTTAAGATAATGACGATGGTATCCTTGATTCTAGTATTCAGTCTCTTAAGCCAGAAAGTAAGTGCTTTTATATAGGACCCTTAACTAATTTTCGATTGGGATTCCAAAAGACTGGACCAGTTGAATGCTTTAAAAATATAGTTATGTTCGTTGTCGAGGAAAGAGTCTACCATCAGTCTTCGTTACTTAACCGTGTAGGCTGTAAAAAAGCATAAAGTCCTCTTGCGAGTCAAAAAGTGTTTCTCATTTTATAATTTATATACTCTGTATGTATTTCAAATCAGACTCTGCTTAAAAAAATTGGTAACATGTCTAGGGAATGGCTTCTCCCACAACGTATATCATTCTTAATTCCGTTAGGGAAGAGCCCACTTTTACTAGTAATTTTTTTTACCTGCCCACTGGCAAGTGTAGGCATTTTTATAGGTATTTTTACGGCTTATACTTTGAAGAGTTAACTAATATTATGCCTACCCCAGCGACTCCTAGTAGAGTAAAACGAAGTACACCCCTTCACAGTCCAACTGGACAAAGCCCGAACTTTCCTACTTTGTTCATTTCGTTATTCCTAGAGTCTGCAGGCTGTGGAACCTTCTGCCGATATAGATCTTTTCTATCCCTTCATAAAGATGAAAGAGCTTTAAGTAATCAATGAACTTTATTAAGTTTAATAGATGTCAGAGTTCAGAGACACAATAACCACATCCACACTTGGTGTACAGAATACAACAAACCCGGAAACACTTCAGAAGACAATGAACAGAACTTCAGAAAAAGTATATTAAAAGGAATATTCCCAGAAACTATTTAGCCGACTTTGGAACAATGTGAGAACAAAATAATATTAGTAAAAAATAAAGAACGACATGATTAACATCCCATATATGAAGTGCCGATAAATAGAGAAAATTGGAAAGAACTGCAACATTGATTTCGTATTTGAATTTAGTGAATTCTTAAGAATCCATCTAACGAAGACCATACTGGAAAGCCAAAAAGAAGGACAGCATTTATAAAATTCTCTATAAATATGAAACTCGACAGAACTTAAAGACCAATAAAAATAGGAAATAGAGAACACAAAGGTTAAATAGAAATCAAAAAGTCTGGGGCCAAGCCAAGAACATCACATGTGGTGAAGTCATAGACAAAGTTTAAGAAAGTACCAGTTATAATAAATTATAATTCTAAAAGGTTTAGTAAATTCTCTTTAGATATTGGAAATGATTAACCACTTACTATTAACACTAAATATTACTTTATTAAGACCTCAATACGAGTAATTACATGCAATGATCGCTTAATCGCGTCCAAGGCCTTTATGACTTTATGTGCATTTAGTTGTACTTTGTTAGACATGTTATCTGTATTTACATGAAGACGACTGGAGATACTCGCAAGTTGAAACGTTATGTATTTTAAATAAATTAAGGCAACGCTGCAAAAAACACCTTTCATTAAAAAATAAAATTATTGAACTATTTACCTTTTGAAATCTTACTTACGTAAATTAATAAATACAAACTACTAAAAAAATAATTTTAATGAAAAATAAATAAATACTCACAAAGTGTGTAAATTTTGGTGATTAAAACAACTAAGGGTAATTATTACCACACAATTATATATTAAACATGGTTAAAAATAATGTAGAATTTTTCAGTCACCTTAAATTTTAGACTTTTATTGGCCGGAGGCAAAAAGCAGCCCGGAAATGACGCTCTACGAACCAAAGAACTTAAAAATGCAAGAGCCAGCCCATTGGTACTTAAGCTTTTCATTTAAAATACTGTCGTTATAAGTAGCATGGTATTTATACTTAAAAACCATACGTCACCCTTGCAGTTGAAATAAAATCTGCTATAAATAGCCTTTTAACCACAGTTCAGCGGCCGGCCCTTGAGAAAACTTGAATAGGCGTTTTTCATGATTTTTTTTTATTAGCTTATTGCAAAGCCACATGAAAATAAAGGCCAAAAATATTTTTTCCCGATTTTTTTGGCCTCCGGAAACGCCTTAAAAATCAATTTTAAGTTTGAATTTTGTAGGCCCGTGACGTCACGGCCCTAAATTTTCTATTGGTGGAATTTCTGCTTTGTTGTCAGCTTTTTGTTATTCGATACGCCTGTCATCAAATATCGATATGTGCAACATCTACAAAGTTGGCGTTTCCTGTCAATTGTCATATTGTCAATGTCAACCTGTATAACCTGTAACCTCTAATATTTATTAATAATTTCTAATTTGTAAATAGTGTGTGTTCTTTCCAAATATTCCAATTTATTACTATAGTTATTATTATCGCCAAACTTTCCTTGATATGAACCTTTTACGAGTAAACTTCCGTTATTTTATTCCAAATGAAAAAAAGTGTATTGTTATTATTTGCGAAACCAGAAGCCGGCCGAGTTTAGGATCTTCAAAAATATTTTTTCTCTTCCAAAACAAGACGATAGCAGAAAAGTCTGGTGTGCTGCTGTAGGTATTGAGAAAATGCCCAAAGGACATGCCTATTATTGTTGTGAAAACCATTTTGATGTAAGTTTTTATGTTTTATTCCAATTGAAACTATTTAGGTAGTCTGGCTGTCTTTTAGTGTAAAGTCTAAAAAGCATTTCGCATTTTAGCATTTTGTTAAAATCGATAGGATTGTCGATATCGATAGTTCCTAAACAGACTTGGCATCCATGTTGAATTTGATTGGTTAGGGGAGTGGCGGGCTATTTAAATTACAATGATAATTAAACCTTAAATAGAAAAGTACGGGGTTTGTATTTTTCCATGTTATTTAGCAGGTTTTGCTTAATTGTGTTTCTACTTTTAATTTTTACACACAACATTATCAATATCAATTGAGTGAAAATACCCTATTTTCCATTTTTATATCAAATGAAAATGTCAAATTTAAGTAACATTAAATAGTCCAGTCGGGAAGTATGTTTCTTGCGAAAAATAGTTGGAAGGCTTTGAAAAATATGGGCAATACCTCATTCGACGCGAAATGCAAATCTAAGAAAAGCTTTTTAAAGATTTTTTCTGCCAATAAAAATTGCAATTGTTATTTACAAAAACCAAAGGGCTCCACGAAGTGAAAAATTTTTACGACAATTATTTAAACTTTTTTTTAATTTACGATGAAGACAAAGTTTTAAAACAATTTTGTTAATTAACAATTGTCTAACTTGATTAGCTTTAAGTTAAACTTTTAACGGAAATAAATTCTTTAAAGTGTTTTGAATACACCATATTTTTTTAATTTTTTTCAATTAATATTTAATACCTTAAAAATAGTTATTTAGTGTGACGTATTCGGTTTTGAATCCGAGCACGCTGATGCCCATTTTTAGCATTAAATTAAAATTATAAATAATGGAGATAGAGTTTCGGAAGTTAGGACTTTTTTGGAAATTTCTTTCTCTTCATGGATCTTGTTTGCAATTTCCGCTATCTCTTATGGTTTCTGAGTTATCATCAAAAATCGAATGATCTTTTTTTTGGTTTTTTGTTAATAACAATTGCAATATTTATTGGCAGAAAAAAGCCCTTGAACGCCTTTCCCGAATTTGCATTCCGCGTCAAATAAGCTATCGCTCATATTTTTCGAAGTCTTCTAACTATTTTTCGCACAAAACACACACCAGTCTTGACTAGACTAAAAGCTATGTTTTTTTTTATTTTACATATCTAGTAAATACTTTTGTCCTCGTGACAATAAATTGACGTAAAGCACCGAATTTTATTTTGCAGTCGTCGTATTTAAAATGTCTGCCTGTCCAATTATCTCCGGATTTAAATATTGAGCGCCCTTATTCCTGCGTCCAATTATTATCAGTCGATTAACTGTTTACGACCAGCTTACACACATTAAACGTGCTTTTGAAACAACCTTTACTAATTGCTAAGCAGTTTTACATAATTTTTAATCTACCATATACATTTCAAAATATATTTTTTAATTGTTAACCCGTTGTTACTGTATATGTTTAATAACCAATACAAACAATACCAATTAAGTTTTACTCCTAAAATCAGAAATAACAGCGGTAAAGGCTCGTTTGTTTGTTTGAAAGCAAAATACTTATTTCTTCGCTGTTACCTTTTTTGTAAACGTTAAACAAATTACTTAGTTTATTGGCTGAGAGTTCTTTTACAGGAACGAGAATTATTCCAAAAATGAAGGCCATTTGTGTGCCTAAAATGTACGCAAGACATATTTTGTATTTTACATCTTTAATATTTCTAACTAAAATGTGCGCAACAAAAATATTTTTTTTCTACTACCTTCTTAGAAAATACCGTTTTCAACCACTGAATATGGGTAGAAAACAACATTTTACCTCCCTGTTCCAGCCGTGTATGTCAATTAATTTTAAATGAATTTCCTTTTTATTATATTTATAAATAAATTGGCAAAGATTTAATACTAAGGTGGAAGATTCTAAAATCGGTAATTGTCTTGAAAGTTGCCTCCTCTCCGATTTTGCCCAATTTTGGTATACGGGGGTTTTTTGGGGCGCTGATTACTAATCTGAAAAATATTTTTTCGGCAACGTTTCATTTTCGGGATATTCATCATGTATAAAATATTCATCATGTGTAAAATAAATATAAAAGCAAGTTTTTAAAAGGCGTTTGTGAAATATTGTGAGCCAATTTTGTGTAAAAATCAAAAATTCTGTGCAAAAACAAGGAGGAATAGTGTAAATAAGGTTAGTTTAATTTTCAACTTTGATGATAAATATCTCGAAAATGAAACGTTGCCAAAACAATATTTTTTTAGACTTGTAATCAGCGCCCCAAAAATACCCTCATACCAAATTTGGTCAAAATCTTGGAAAGGAAACTTTCAGGACAATTACCAAAATTTCTAGCGGAATGCAGTCCATTTTTTTAAATAAGTTTTTATTTTTGTGTTATTTTTTATGTAAAAAAATAATTTTGTTTAAATACGTCAATCATTATGTTGTAAACAAGTTTCTTGACAACGCTAGCCTCTTTGATGTCTTAAGTAATTTTAAATCTTAAGGGGCCCACAGACTATCGTTCTTTTTAACCTTCTTAATTGCCGATTAAGACTTTTGTTTTTCTACACTTAATTTAATTTTAAACCGTCTTAATCGCCAAAATGCGTTTTGCACCACATACTTAGTTTTTAAATGAAGACGGACAAATCGACGATTAAGATTTCAAGCGCGGACAGAAATTTTCACCGACGATGTTATTTTCGGTTTTCGCCCATAAATTGGCAATGTTAATCAACGCTTTTAATCGCCACGATTAAAACTGCTTAAAAGGAACGAGGTCTGCGGGGTACCTTACGATATACTTTGACAAGTTTTTAATACAGGGGTTTATTCAACTACACTAACCAGAATTAATTAATAGAACACAAAATTCAAAGATAATTTTTAAAAATTTGAATGAAAAGTAAGTAGAAAAAAATAATATACTTCCTCTAGGGTAAAGTGCATTTTCTCCCTTAGATTTTAATGCCCTCCGCTTCGCGTCGTGCATTATTCGCGGAAGGAAAAGAGGCACTTTTCTCCCTTGTTATGTAAATAAATATTATATTTTAGCCAGGGCCGGATTTAACTTTTTGCCGCCTATAGGCTAATATATTTTTGCCGCCCTAATATGTCAATATTTTTTGAATATCAGAACGAAATGTAAACTTTACCAGTAATTATGAAAATTTAATAAACAAATTTAACAAAAGTTAAACATATAGAAAATTAAATAACAATTCTTTAAAATAAACTATTTTCATAATATAAAAACAAAATATAAATAAAAAGGTTAAAACAAATAAGTCTTTTTTTTAATTATGTATTATTTAGTTATAGGCAAAACCCTATACTAACATGTTTTTTGAACCTTTTTTCTGCAAAATCATTAATTATATTATTAAAATTTACGATTAGTTTTTTTTTATAAATTAATCATAAATTTGCCGCCCAAATATTTGCCGCCCTAGGCTTCAGCCTAGTCAGCCTTTGCGTAAATCCGCCAAGAAAATAAAAGAAGGGGCCAATAACGTAATTTTAATTTAATCGACTATGTTGCCCAATCGTTAAATTTATTTTAAAATGTTAATTAGTTTTCAGAATTTAAGATAAATAATAACTAATGAACCTTTTTTAATTCCTTTTGTAGGACCTTTTTTGTCCCTTGTCACCCTTTCCATTATTTAACATTTCTTTTCCAGGAGTACTAAAAAACAGCCAACTGTTGTAACACCCAAAAGCAACAACTTTCTTGTATCTACCTACACTTGGCATAATTTAAGGAACAAAAAAAGCTTTTATTCATTTATAAATTTATTATCCTTTATGTTACGCTACTTCATTAACACCTGTTTACAAAATTAGCGTTTTTGCGCATGAATATCACTTAAATTTTCCCAATAATTTTACGAAATTTTTCTATAAGACTCAAATACAAATAAATGTACTGCTACCAAAAATCATGTAAAAACTTTTAACATTTGACGATAATTAACACCATAAGCTTTACTACAATTCCTATATGTGTAAAACTGCTTTTACGGGCATAAGTTTTCTTGTAAATAAGTCGAAAAATAAGTTTTCTAGTGTTTTATTAAGATACGATTTTTTTATAATAAATACAATGTATTATATGGAATAAATAAATAAATTTGTCTATGCATATGTTTGCGGTCAATTTTGTGTATTATAAAAAAAAAGAATGCAAAGCCTAAATTAAACCAAATATGGCATAGAAATGGTTTGGGTAAATACCTAGATTCTCTCCGGTTGTCTGAGTCAAAGGTGTAGAGTAACATTTTTATATGATCAACATTAAAAACAAACATATTAATTTCTTTAAAAAAATGGCTAATAATGTTTTTGGTTAGAAAATTAAAGAAATATATATATATATATATATATATATATATATATATATATATATATATATATATATATATATATATATATATATGAATTTTTTCATTCCGGGAGTATATCCGTTTGTCATTAGTTTTCCTTGCGGAAGTTTGCAGACGTTTCGCCAAGATCGCACTTGGCATTTTCAAGTTTTTTAACTTTGGGGGCAGGGGAAGGGGGTTATAATTTAAAAATAAAAATTTTTTGAGAGTTAAAAAAAATAAATCAATACTTAAATTATTTTGGGGGGAAAAATTTTTTTTCCTTTTTAAAGTCCACAAAAAAACTTCCTTTTTGGGGAAAAGCTTTTTCTTTTGGGTTTTTTTTATTAAAAAAAAATAAAAAGGATTTTTTACAAAGTTAGGTATTTTTGGTTTCTTCGTTGTTTTCCCAACCCAATGAGAACAAAAAAACTAACATATTTTAAAAGGGTCCTTGACTAACGGGGCTTCTTAAACCTTTTTTTTTGTGCATAAAAAGTTTTTTTAAATTTTAAAAAAATTTTGGGGGTGTTTGTTATATTACAAAGTTCTTCCTCTCTGTTGTTTTTACAAACCCCAACAAACCTTTTGGTCCACTATAAGAAATCCCAAGGACAAAAAAAAAATAGAGAACCAAGGAGTCTACAGCATCGCATGCGGTACCTGTCAACAAACCTACATAGGACAAACAAACAGAAGAATTTCGGCTAGACTAAAAAACATAAATTAGCAATTTTCAAGCAAAAAACTTCGCCTTGTTTTTAAAACCACCCCCGAAACAGGACACCAAATAATTTCCGCTGCAAAAAAAGGGGGCCAACGTAAACCATTTCAAGACAAAAAGGTAATCCGTGAAGCCATAGGGGAAAATTAAAAAAAAGGAGGACTCAACAAAAGAGACCCCTACACCAGCCACAACGTAAAACAATTTTGCCCCCAAAAAAAAACCTGAAACACCACCAACCCAGTGATGAGGGGACGCTTGGGGGCACCCACCTCAAAAGGAAAACCAACCTCGTTACAACCTTCGCTCAAGGAACCGGGGTTAAAAAGGCCACTGCAGAAGATAACTTCAGTCAATCTTTCACCAGTTAGACAGCATTAAAAGCCAAAAGGGATCTTGGCGAAACGTCTGCAAACTTCCGCAAGGAAAAAAAATAAAAAAGGGTATACTCCCGGGGAAGAAAAAAAAATCAATATATATATATATATATATATATATATATATATATATATATATATATATATATATATATATATATATATATATATATATATATATATATATATATATATATATATATATATATATATATATATATATATATATATATATATATATATATATATATATATGTGTATTTTTTATTTAAAAAATTTTTCTATTTTTCCCAAAAAAAATTTGCGCTTTTTCCTTTTTCCTTGGAAATTTTAATGGCCAACGGTGTCGAAAGACGATTATTCTCTTTTTCCCCTTTTTTTGAAAAGGGGGGTTTTTGGGGTCCCCGAAAACCGTTCGGGGGTTGTTTGGTTTTAAAATTTTTTTGGCAAAATTTTATTTTCGGGGTTTCCCTTTTTTAATTAAATTAATTTGGATTTTGTTTTTTTTCCTTTGGGGGCGAAATCGGGGGGCCCGTTTTAGGTAAAAAATTGGGGAAACGGGGCGAAGTCCCTTTTTTAAAAAATTCAAAATTTTTTTTTCCAAATTTCTTTCTGTTTTTTTTTCCCCATGTGGGTTTTGAAGCCCCGGGGTTCGGGGGTTTTTCCAATTTTTTTTTCCTTGGGATTTTTATATAAAACCCAAGGTTTTTTTTGGGGGGAAATTTTGTTTTTGGAGTTTTCCCTTTTTTTGTTTTGGGGGCCTTTTTTTTCCCTTTTTGGGGCCCTTTTGGGGGGACATTTTTTTTTTTTTTAAAGGGACAGGGGGTTTTTTATATTACAAAGTTCTTCCTCTCTGTTGCTGTCGGGGGAGCTACCATTCCTGGATGTACTTGTCACTAGGCCCCCAAAAGGAAGTTACAACATACTGTCTATAGAAAACCCACTCCACCAACAGGTACTTGAACGCCGATTCCCCCACCACCCATCCCAAAACAAGGAGTTGCCACTTTTAAATTTTCCCCGATCCATCAAACTGACTGACGACAGCAAAGAAAGAACTTTGTTATAACAAACACCCTAAACGGGCGGCCAATAAATCACATATGAAAAAGGAAACTATAAATCAAACGCATGTCCAGCCAAAGAAGCAAGACCCCTTTGGGGAAAAAAAGTAGAACCACCCTACCCTACATAAAAAGGACCACAGACAAAATAGGAAGACTCCTACGAAAAAAATAATATTTCCCCAGCCAACAAACCATTGGATCCACTATAAGAAATCCCAAGGACAAAATAAAACTAGAGAACCAAGGAGTCTACAGCATCGCATGCGGTACCTGTCCCCAAAAAAAACCCACATAGGACAAAAAACAGAAGAATTTCGGCTAGACTGGAAAAAGGATAAATTAGCAATTCGTAAAAAAATGACTTCTGCCTTGTTTCAACACCACCTAGAAACAGGACACCAAATAACTTGACAGTTTTAAACAGGTGGCCAACGTAAAAAACCTTTCCCCAAACAAGGCTAATCCGTGAAGCCATAGAAATTCAAAAAAAGTGGAGGACTCAACAAAAGAGACGACTCTCTACACCTAGCCACAACGTGGAAGACAATTTGCCCAAAACAAATCCTGAAACACCACCAACAACCAGTGATGACGCGAACGCGGGGGCACCCACCCAGACATGAGACCAACCATGCGTTACAACCTTCGCTCAAGGAACCGTTAAAAGGGACCACTGCAGAAGATAACCTCAGTCAATCTTCTGACACCAGTTAGACACGAAAAAACTAAGTGCGATCTTGGCGAAACGTCTGCAAACTTCCGCAAGGAAAACTAATTACAAACGGATATATCCCGGAATGAAAACAACTCACATTCATCTATCCGTGAAACTCTAAGAACTAACAAAAAATATATATATATATATATATATATATATATATATATATATATATATATATATATATATATATATATATATATATATATATATATATATATATATATATATATATATATATAAATGTTAAAAACTGTATCTGACACTATTTTAAGGATTATTTAAAAACAGTGGCGTATATTAACTACAAAAAGGAGGGATCAAATGTTTAATGCAAAATTTTATGAAATAATTTAGATAACAAAAAAAGTTATTTAAGGTGTTTAAAAAAGGGGGGGACGGGGGACCCCTGTCCCCCCCAAGGGGATCCCCCCCGTTAAAAAAAAAATAATAAGGGGGGTTTTTTTTTTTTAAAAGGGCTAAAAAAAAAGGGCAGTTTTTAAAAAAAATTTTTATGCATGGTTTTCCCTAAAAAAAATATTATTAGAGTTAAAATATTTTGATAATTGCAGTATTTTTTCAAAAAATTTAAAATTTCAACGTCACCATTAAACGTACTTATTTTTTAATTTAATTTGGGGGTTTAAATTGTATTCATAAAAACTTGTGCAACTTAAAAAAAAAAAGCAAAAAAAAAAATTTCTAATGCGACTAAAAAAAATTTTTTAAAGTAAACCCCGTATTATTTACTTGGACAGCATAACTAACAGGCAGCACGATCCCTCCCGACGGCGCTTTTTTAAAAAAAGAAAAAACGATCACAGATCAAATAAAGGAAAAAAATCAAACCCCCAAAAATTGGCTGAACCCCGGGGAGAAAAATGACCGAGCTTCCCCAATTCGAAAACCGGGGGTGCTTTCTGTTATTATTTTGATACCAGTGGATACCGGTAAATGGGTTACCTAGCAAAAAGTTTTTTTAGGAAATAGAAATATTTTTTTTTTTTTCTAAAAAAATTTTTTAAAATTGAAAAATTTTTTGCAAAAAAAACAGGTTTAAGAAGTACTGTTATAAGTGATCACTTTTGTATATGTTGTTTATTGTTCCATTAAGTTAGGCGAAAACTGGGGAAAAAAAAGTAAACAGCAAAAAACTATTCCCAACGTTAGTTAAAAAAAATTTTGCTTTTTTTAAAATATAAATCCCAGTACAAAACTTTACCAAAAGGAAATGTTTTGTAGACAATGTTAAAATAAAAAATAAATCCTACCCCTTTTTAACCACGCCACTTATATAAGTATTGATTTATTATTTTTTTACTAGCCCCGAACAGCCTGTTTATTTTTACAACCCTTTCAACCCATCAATGTACAAAAAAAATTTTCATTTCAAAATTTAACAAAAAGACAATATATTATCACCTGTTACTTTTCCCCTATAAAGTGGAACTCTTA